>JADLZK010000437.1:0-103825 GCA_015847255.1 Hyparrhenia diplandra
GAGAAATAATATGAGATAAGAACCATCAGTTATAGAAACATTGGCAAAAATAAGGAACCTTAATCATCAGTTATCGATAGAAACACAAAAGAACCAAATAAAGCCAATAATATTTCAATATATGAAAACTAACTATATTGCAAAGAAGGTAATAATCAGCAACATTTTTATGCTCCAGAGATGTGTCCAACCTGTGTACCACAATCTAGTTCCTTGAATAGGAACAAGAAGAGATATACAAAGAACAACTCGCAGTATTTCTGTTAGAAGACATAGATGGCAATTTATTCATGAGGGAAAGAAAAACAGTAGACCCCTCGTATCTTATAATCAAGGGGCATTACAAAAACATTGGTATCTATAAAAACTGTATTGAATTGATACAGCCAAATAATCATCTTGATCTGCTGATCTTGCTATTGTCGTTGCAAAGCTCAAGTTAACCAAGAAGTAGCAGCTCCGATCAGGGCCAATACTCTACCTAGTCGATGCCTTGTATTTATTATAGTTTGGTTGGTGTCCAGTTTAAGTTTGCATTAGGAATATGAGTCCATCAAGGAGCCGTTCAGGACTTTCGGCCGGAGGCTAGAATAGGAATAGGAGTCCATCAATAGAATAGGAATAGGAGTCCATCAAGTAGCAGCTGAGGACTTTCAGCCGGAGGCCACACAAAAATTTGGCTAAACAAGGCTGGACGAAAATTTTGGGCCGATCTAAGCCATTGATGCCAATTGGCTGAGGAGATTTTCTGGAGGGGAGACGACGAAAATTTTCTCGCTTTATTAGTAGGTATAGATATCCGCAGCATGTGCCAGACCGACCTCTTCCTTTTCTTGCGTGTGGTGTCTATGGATGACCTTCTCCCTCCCTATACCCTAGCCTTCTCGTTTTCATACCCAATGCATTGCCACGGTATTTTTCTTGTTTTTCCGTTGCAACGCTGACGCATAAGCTTGATTTTTCTACTTTTTTAAAAAAAATCAAAGGAACTGGAAGCGTTTCGTTACATACTTACGTCGCATGTTGGGCCGGCCCAAGCCCAACTGGCACGAAGGACTACATCACAGCTTACTTGAAGACAAAACTGAAGACATAAACGAGAAGATAAGAGCCCATGTGACATAAGTTCGTTTTTTTTTTTTTTTTTTTTTTTTTTGAGAATGGCACGGTACAACGCAGACGCGCTTCACAACACTACACGCACACTCACCCCTATGAAGACACGGATCTTTAAAAAAAAAAAACCCTAAATGAGAAGAGCACCTCCATGTGACATTTTTTTTTGAGAATGGCACGAAACGTACAACGCAGATTCTCACAGTCACCATTGGCGCCTCACCCCTCGACGGAACGCGAAACGCCGCTACCACTTAATGCATAACGCCGAAAATCGTAGGAAAATCCTAGGAAAAGGTGCGAGCACCTTAATTTGAACCGAAAATCGTAGGGTGGGAAAAGCGCCCCACCTGGACCGCCCTACCATTGGACTACATGCCAATTCGCATAAATTTTTTTTTGTTGCAAAAAACGCTGAACCATGGAGTATTCATCAACGTACGGTACTTTACATCGCCCCACGTTGGGCCGGCCCAAGTCCAACTGCCATGTAGAAATCTAACACGCAGACACCATTCAAAGTGTGCATGGGTGTTGAGCGTCTGCGTGTACTGTGTAATCTCAAAAAAAAGAGTAGGTACGCTTCGCCTCCGCCTGCACCCATACAGACTCCTGACCAGACCAAGACCAAGACCACCACGCCGCCGCATCCTGAAAGGGCTTTGGGCTTCAGCCAAGACAACCATCGACAGGTAGACCTCAACTCAGCAATCACAACAAGCTTTCTAGGTTTACCAAACTTGAGCCGCTAGATTGTGAGATTTCTGAAAGCACTAACCCATCAGTCCTCAGACATGTCTAGGAGAAATACCAAATCATGCTTCGTAGCAACCTAACAGCACAAAGTGGAGAAAATGACCAAGGCAAAAAAGAATGCTCCAATGCTGACCACAAGTAGGCATGTATGCAGAATGAATAATAGGCACAATTACAATAAAGGACAATACCATAAGTAAAGGGCAATACCAACTAGACACCAACTAGACTAAGGCATGTTGTATGCAGAATGAACAAATAGGTAGTAGGCACAGATAAAATCATGATATATTAGCATGTATACCATACTGAGCATAGAAATATATCAAAACTATTTGATATTTTTATGTTTGCTTTATCGTAACCAAAACTATAGTTGCATAATGCTTTTATCCTAGCTACTTAGGATAGGAGTTCTGGTCCTAACCACCATCTAATAGCACAGAAATAGAGTAAAATGCATCATGGGTCATCAAACTATTTGCAATTAAGTTCGATGAATCTACCAATGTTAGCTGTAGAAGGAATAACCTATCTGAGTCGTTATCAACAGGCACAAGGCACGCCTATTTGTAGAACAATTGAGTAGTTATCCTATTCTCTGGTGGAGAGGATCTTTATTCTACTTTTGCATGCTTCTCTTCTGAATAATGAATTAGAATAACTTAGGGTTTCACCCGGGGGCAAGGGGTCTTGTTATATAGCCCCATAGGATGCATGTTAGCCCTTGGATTAAACCGACCCTGATCAATGGTGTAGATCTCTTCTCAATGACGATATTGATCCGACATAACAAGGCAAAGGCTAATAGGTGGGGCCATAGGTCGGCCCCACCTATTATATTTATGTGTACCAAGACATGTGCACCCACCCAATTCATGGTCGGCCGACCTGTCCCTCTAATATGTGGGTCTCAGCTTGGATGGGGTGGTGCCTGGTGTCTTCTAGAGTCTTCTTTCGTAGGAGCCAAGTTGGATTACGTTCGGGACACGTCTTTCCTTCGTATGAATTGCAAAATCTGAGTTTTTTTCTGTTTAATCCCTGAAAATATATAAATCACCAAAACTCGTGAAAATTGTTAGTAAAAGCTCTAAGTCTATGTATATATTCATTTTATGCCCTTATTTTATATTTTAGTTGACCAATAAATATTTACCATAGCAGGTGTCAACAGTCTCTTATATCAAGAACTAAAAGTATTCTAGAACTATAAGTATTCCAACCTTGCTATATTCTTCAGGATTTTGTCTATATATGCCCATCCGCAGCTCAGGAACTTATTCACGTCATTGGAAATTAAATGGCCAAACTAACTATTATATTTATGTGTACCGCAGCTCAGGAACTTATTCACGTCATTGGAAAGGAACTTATTTTCATGTCACCAAAATTAAATGGCCAAAACCAGCTCAAACAACATAATAACACTTTTATATAGTTATTATCAGCCCAAACAACATAATATTGTTGTATATAAACAGCCGCGGCGGCCCTATGGGCCGTCCTTCGCCTACATTGCCGACGTGCACCGCGCCACAGCCACTGCGCCCGACGCCATGCTGCTGCAGGAGCTCCTGCACGTGGGTGAGCTGGCTGCTCCCTAGCGTGAGGACGTGAGGCTCCTGCTGCACGGCTCCCACATCTTCGTCCCCGACTTCGGTGATCTTCGGCATCAGGCCATTCAGTTGGCTCATAGGGCTGGACACGAGGGGATCCAGAACACTTTGCATCGCCTACGCTCGGATTTTTATATTCAGGGTGATTGTTCATTGGTGCAGGATTGGGTGCACAGCTGCACATGTCAACGCAACAAAACCGCAGCCTTCAGCCAACAGGGTTACTGCAACCCTGGAGGTGCCGTACTAGGTGTGGGCAGATATCTCCATGAACTTCATTGTGGGGTTGCCGAAGGTCAGCGGCAAGTCGGTCATCCTCACTGTCGTCGATTGCTTCTCGAAGTATGCGTGTTTAATCGCGCTCAGCCACCCCTACACAGCAGCTTCTGTCGCCGGCGACTTCTTTGACGGCATCGTCCGGCTTCACGGGTTTATTCGATCTGTCATATACAGTCATAGTGATGGAAAATGACATGGGTCACGGAGAAGTCACTGTGGTAGAAGGGATTTGACAATGAAAATTCAGGATACCGACACAATTCCTACGGTCCAAAATCTATGCATGCCATAACTGGATCCAATCCATCCTCCCATATACATTTACTATACAACTTCATATTGGTGACAAAACTGCAGTAGCACTGGTGAATAGCGGTAGTGATATTTCTTTCATCAACGCAAAGTTTGCTGTCAAAGCTCAATGTACACTATCTACTGTTCCTGAAATCTATGTGGCAACAGCTAATGGCAAACCAATTATCTTATGTGGCAACAGCTAATGGCAAACCCAATATCAGTCAGACAGCTTGCCTATCATGCCCACGCACAATTCAAGGTCACACATTCACTACAGAAAAAAAAACTTGAAAACAAGACAATTTTCTATCACTAAAGATGCCAACAAGGTCATCACAGTTTTATGGATGAAAGTATTCCCGATAAGGCAATAACATTCCATTAATTGAGACAAAAATTGTGCCAAACTCCTAAAGAAGAAACCAGTTCGTGCAGTCATGGACCTGTAAACATAAGCATGTATCAGGCCAACCTCAGATACGAGGTCAAATGGTTCTCTTTTAACAGAGTAATATCTTTGCTGATCCAAAAACCTCCCAAAATATCAATTGATCGAGTATTCAGCTGGTACACTCCACAATCACTTCATGGCTTTGATTTTGGGTGATTTCTTCAGCTTCTTAGGTAGGGGCAGCGGCATGCCCATATCAGCTTTAATCAAAGCGGTGAGCTCTCCTACTTTCTCCATCAAGCGATGGTAATCTTCTAGGACCTCTGTAATAGCATCACTTGAAGGGGACCTGTTGATCATGACATGGTACCCCAGAAGCACATCAAAGATTTCTTGCAATTCTTTATTCTTCGTCTTGGTCAGAGTATATTCAGATCTGTATTTACTCCCTGTGTAGACTGCCTATATACATTTCGGAAAAAAAAAATATAAAAATTCATGAAGTCTAGCATTTATATAAATGAATATGCTCTCAAAATTTCAATGTGCTAATTTAATTTGCAGCCAGCACCAAAATGAATACATTCAAAGGGACAAAATAAACGATTAAATATAAGTTCCAGTGTGCACTATATATATACATTTTGACACTCAGAGGATCAAATGCAAAAATAAAAGGAGCAAAGAAGAGAATATACTTTCTGTTCTGGAACAGCTCTGTTCGGGTTTTTGAGCGGCCACTTGTCCCTAATTCCCTGACCAACCTGCAACATACATAACATTCTATCACTAAGGATGGCAAAGATAATCACATTTTTTTGGATGAAAGTATTCCCGATAACATTCCATTAATTGAGAAGAAAAAAATTATGCCAACTTTTGAAGAAGAAAGCAGTTGGTGCAGTCATGGTCCCCTCTACTGGTGAACCTCAGATACGTCAAATGGTTCAGTCTCTTCTAACAGAGTACAAAGATGTCTTTGCTGATCCAAATTTTATACATCCCAAAAGATCAATTGATCATGCTATTCAGCTGGTGGATGAGACTAAAGTAGTCCATCAAAGACCATACAGACTGCCCACTATCAAAAGGACACATTTAGAGGATTTGATCAAGCAAATGTTGCAGGCACAAATTATCCAACCTGTCATATTGGTCAAGAAAAAAAGATGGAACTTGAAGAATGTGCATTGATTAACGTAAGCTGAATTCGGCTACAGTTAAAAACAAATATCCCACTCCAATCATTGAAGATTTGTTGGATGAACTGTTTGGTGAAGTCTTCTCAAAGATTGATTAGTGTTCTGGATATCATTAGATACACATGAATCCCAATGACATTCAGAAGACTGTCTTCTCCACTCATATGGGCCACTATGAATTCTAGTGATGCCATTTGGTTTGACAAATGCACCAGTTACATTTCAGTCCCTCATGAACACTGTGTTACAGAGGTGTTAAGAAAGTTTACACTGGTGATTCCCTAAAGAAGAATGCATTTGACTGGACTCCTCAACAGCAACAGGCTTTTCAACAACTCAAAAGACCATGTCATTCCCACCAGTACTAGCACTACCAAACTTTACTCAACCCTTTGTTTTGGAAGCAGATGCTATTGGAAATGCCATAGGAGCAGTACTGAACGGCAAGCCAATATCATTCATGAGTAGGACACTAGGGATTTTTCAGCTATGTCTACCTATGAGAAAGAAGCCCTAGCAATACTGGAAGCTTTAAAAAAATGGAAGCACTGTGTTGCTAGTTCTTCACTGACCATCAGAAAAGATCAGCAAAGTCTGCAGTATATATTTTTTTTTTTTTTTGAAAGGCTGCAGTATATTCAGGAACAATGACTTGTGGAAGGCATCCAGCATAAATTACTTGTCAGATTGTTGGAACACAACTATAAGGTGGAATACAAAAAAGGGAAAAACAACATTGCTGCAGATGCATTATCCCGCAGACCACAAGAACACGAAATCCTAGCACTACCCACAGTAGTTGCGCAATGAATACAACAACAGGTCACCGACAGTTATGCTAGTGACCCACACTGCATGCGTTTGATGGAAAAGCTAGCTGTTGATCCTACAGCAGTACAGTACACCACTTTAACAAATGGCCTACTTAGAGTAAAAGGCAAGCTCTTAGTTCAAACAAATGGTCCTCTAAGACAGAAACTACTTGAAGCATTTCACCAATCTGACTTGGGGGGACATTCTGGGGAGAGAGCAACTACTCAGATGAAGCACCATGTCAAGCAACATGTTCAAGAATGTCCAGTCTGCCAAAAGAACAAGTCTGAAAATGTACCATACCCAGATTTACTACAACCTCTCCCTATACCTGACATTGGTTGGACACACATCTCTATGGATTTTATAGCAGGCCTTCCTAAATCAAATGGTGAAGGCGTAACATTGGTAGTGGTCGACAGACTCACCAAATGTACACATTTCCTCACCCTCATCCTCCCATTCACAGTGCTAGATGTCATCCACCAATTTATGGACAATACCATATTATAAACTTCATGGTGCACCTATTGTCAGCTTGTGCCAATCTTTGTTCAAAGCTATAGTTTCATTGAATTTCAGCACCACATACCATCCTGCAACGGATGGGCATGGCAGACTGAGGGTTAAGCAGTGTTTGGAAAATTATCTTAGATACATGTGCTTCACAACTCCAAAAAGATGGTTCTACTGGCTTTCTATGGCTGAATATATGGTGGCACAATACCGCATACCACAACTCTTCCCTTCTCCTATTGATTGCATAAGTAGGACTGTTGGACTGCCCTGATGATACTAATGTCAATAAATGCTCCAAAACAAGCAAATTGGCCGCACAGTTGATTAAAGGACAACCTTCACGAAGTTCAATCCCGAACTAAGCATCAAGCGGAGAAACACAGAAAATAGGGAGAATTTGATGTTGGCATGATGGTCTACCTCAAACTGCAGCCATACCACCATACTTCACCGAGTATACACAAATCCCTGAAACTCCATTGCAAAAACTATGGCCCATTCAGAATACTAGATTTAAATTGGAAAAGTTCCTATCAATTCCAGATGCTACCGCGAGATTCTCGTGTGGTTCGTGCTTTTCTTTGAAAATAATTCCCAGGGTTGTGGAGAATCGGGACGGGTCAGGACTATCTATACCCTGTTGCTCGATGGCGGGGACGAGCGGGGACAGGGTTTTGGTCGCCACGCTGCCGTGACATTTTGGTGGTTCGTGCATTTCCTTGCAAAAATCGTTCCCAGCGAGGTGAAGAATGGGGGAGGGGGTCTACCTCCACGTCGCGAGGGCCGAGGGGACGGGCGCCGGCAGGGTTTCGGCCGCCGCCGAGGGCTCCTCCGGCCGGACGATCGGCCATCTGGACTCGACGGTAGGTTGCTTGCGTCGGCGGGCGGCGGCGGCTCGGAGACGGGATGGCAGTTACGGTTCCAGCGAGGATTTGGGGATTGGGGCAACACGGTAATTTGTTATTCTATATATATTTTTGTGTAAAAGAGCGATGGGTCTTTTCTGGTTTTCTCCAGGCCCAGCAGAAAAATGTCATGCAGCATACCTGCTTTTTTTTTTTTTTTTGGTCTTCCGGGCCGCATACCTGTTTGGAAATTACAGAGTTTTCTCATACTCTGTTTAATACACACATAGTACTGTTCAAGATTGTTACAAAAAAAATACATAGTTGGACAACTAACAAACAAATCGAATTCAAGGGTAAAACAAATAAATTTGACCTGACCGGTGTACAACTCGAATGTGCAATCACACCAACAGAACTTGCAAACTTCCTTTTTTTTTGGTAGAAGGAACAAAGAAAGTTAACATCCGTCTCAAAATAAGTGCTCTTCCTCCATGCTTCTGAGTTTGAGTGGTCATAATAATGTAAACCAAATTGTTGTAACTGATTTGCTTCCATCTTATAAGATATAGCAGAGCTCCTACATTTTCAAAAAAAAAAAAAAAAAAAAAAATGGTTGTCTTCTAGATGCTTAGAGCAACTCCAGAGCTTGGCTAAACTTAATATTCAAATTTCATTGTTTAGCAATTTTGTATAATATATAATAGAAAACTTCTTAAAAAAATAAAAGACATCCAGAACATACTTGCTATTTTACAAACCTATATAGCAAATTGCTATGGCTGATTATACATGGCCACCGAGATATCATGGATATCATGGATATAAAATCATATCATGGATATACAAAATCATAGCACATATCTTGTGGTTCGACTTTTCTCTAAAAATGCATAAATGGCCATAAAAAAATCACAAAATTCAAACACTAGAAGTACACTTACTTCTGGATAGATGGAGTAAATAAAGAGAAATAAAATAGTCAAAAAAAGAGAAACCCAAAAGAGGGTCCTCGATGTTACATATAATGTTATCTGGTCTCAAAACAAGTATCTTCGACAGTTGTCTTAAGGCAAACTATTTTAAATTTGATTAAATTAAATAGTACTAATATTTATGAAATCATATTAGTATCAGTAGTTACATCATGATATGTATTTTCAGTCTACTTATTTGTGTCAGGTGTTACTCTTTCCTAAATTTACGATATTTTGACTTTGGTAATTCTAGGAGTTGAGTTATTCTAGAATTATTTTAACTTTGGACAAATTTATTGCAAAGTGCATTAATATTAATATTTATGAAATCAAATTGATATTACTAGATACATTACAAAAATCTATTTTCATTGTATGCTTTGTGTCATATATGTTACTCTTTCCTATACAGCAGCTGGACAAATTTAAGATGTTTCAACCTTGGGTGATTCTAGGAGTCAAATTATTTTATGACCATTTTAAGTTTGGCCATGAAAAGAGTACTAGTATTTATGAAATCAAATTAGTATCACCAGATACACATCCTGAAATATATTTTCAATGTATAACTAATTTGTATTATGTGTTACTCTCCTATAGAGTTGTAGTTTGACTTTCGATAATTCTGAGATAAAAGGAGGACCAAGGTTGAGATGTAAAGTACCTGTTGAGTTTATTTGAGCGTTTGGATGGATTGGACAAGCTGAACTGGTCTATAACAAAATGCTTAGCCTTGTCCTGTTGCACTGCATGTATGAACTTGAACTTGTTCCCTAGCTAGAGTTCTGCGGGAAAAAACTGATGATATGGGTGATGCAACACGAAGAAACGTGGTGTATGATGGAGCAGTCAGTTCAGGTGTAACCGTGTAAGCAAGAACTCAACTCGAACCACACGCCAATGTGCACTGCAGCTCTCATTGATGGGCCAGCACTAAACCTGATAATACATGTTCTGCACAATGACCGTAGGCTCCATTCTTTCTCAACAAAGAAAATGCTATTGCATCCACGAGATCAGCTTACTAAGACCCGGCCTGAAAATTGAAGCAATGTTATTCTACCTCATATTGCTAGCAAATGCTATCTACAAAAGCAACTGAGCTGTGGACATTCACCTAATAAACATCATATGATCCAACTCCGCTGAAAAGTTTGATCTGCTGGAGCATCCTTTTTCATTTCATCAGCAATATGACTTCTGTGGTCCTAAAAATGCAAGGTCAATAGCATATTATCAAATATGAACAAACTAATATTAATACCCTAAAAATTATGAAAAAGAAAAGGACATGTAAATTATGTTTGAGAAAATTTAAATAATGCACAGTTTGTTTATTCTCGATATTACATCTTGGTTAGCATGCATTAAGTGTCAATCTTTTTTGAATGCTACAAATCTAGTAATCTAGTACTTCTGTATATTGTAGGAGAGGAGGATGTCCTACTGTCTCCTACAGCAATGTTTGTGTGTCAAATATTTTTTTTTTTTTTGAAACAATAATCCATCAAAAAGTGTAATGGATGCTGCCTAGTAGCACTACTCAAGTTTGGCCATGGTTGAGTATTACCAAGGTCTCGCAGATAAGGCCAACCATTTTTTTCTAATGATAGTGCCCACTTTGGTAGGCTTCCCTGCAAGAAAAGAAAACAAGACGACACAACACAAACAATAACAGAAACATGCACCCAACGGGCAACAAAACAATACACCCTCTTCAAGGCTTTATGCAACTTCATTAATCTCCAATTCCTAGCAAGTCTTGGTAGGTAGTATTAAGGATGGTATCCTACCCATCTTGGATTAAAACAAGTGTACTTTTAGTATATTGGTTTGCCTATAGCTAGGCTACATGCAAACAGAGGGAGAAAATGACCTTTCAACCCTAATGTCTACAAATAGAGATCGAGTTAAGAAATTCAAAGCTAGGTGGAACTGCAAATCATCTGCTCAAAGCTAAACTTGACATGGAGAGAGCACATGATGTATTCCCTGTTGTTTTGTAACATAGTTAAGTCAACAAGCTTGCTATTTCTAAGGTAGATTTAGACCTATACAGAGTTCTTTCATAATGCTTAAGAGCTAACTGATCTTAAACAAAAAAAAAAAAATCTTAGGCACCTATTAGCAATGAGTTTTGACCATGAAAAATGTTGTGTCAATCCTAGTAAACAACTAGGCCAAATGCAAGAATTAATACTCGATGGTTGTTAAATCGAAATACGGTAGAGCAAGCAACATACTAATTGGTCAGGAAAGGGAATTGTTAGAGGCCACAAAAGTACTGTACTTGAATAAGCATTTTGGAATATGAAGAGAGACACCAAGAAGTATTGACTAGAAAGTAGTCAGCGTGAACAAAATTTGGCCAATGCTAATGCTTTGACCAAGTAAATAAAACAAGTAAAAAAATGGGGCTTTTGTAGAAGAAGATTGTGGATGATATCATACGTCATGGTTTTTCTTGTTAGGCATCAATGTCCTTGGATCATTCTCCAAGGAAACATTAGATTGAAGTTGTCAAGGATGACATAACATGCAGTTAAGAGAACAAGCATTATAATTTTTTGTCTATACATAGTAGAGATGGAAAGGTCCATAGACATGGGTGAATCCAAACCTACGTTAGAGTTATGAGGACACCACAATGTGGTATTGGAGAAAGCCAATAAAAGGGGCAACACAAGGTCTGACATCAAAGGCAAAATGCATCAACTAGTTCTAAAACATTTTTAGATGTGAATATATCAGTAATTTAAGGAATCTCTAAAAAGTGAGCTATGTGGGGATTCCAAACAAATTAAGGTAGAGGTTGTAACTTAGCAATATGAAACCAAGTAGCACTCTAGTAATCAATTGCTAAAGGATGAGTAAACTCCACCTTTTATTTTGAAAATAAAGCTGTCAAATCAATAACATTTTGTGAGCAGCAATAATAAATTTGTTAGGCAAGAAGAATGTTACATGTGGATGTCAAGCCAATTGCTAAGACAATATGGACATGAACACCTTCTTTGGTCATTTCCATTATCTCAAAGCATTTGCAGTGTTGTCATGTTAGACAAGTTATCTTCTTTTCTTTTCTTTCTTTTTTCTTTTTTTGAGAATCATGTTAGACAAGTTATCTGTTCAGGACATATCGTGACATAATATTTAGTAGTCTAGTAGATAAAATAAGTATAAAAGTAAGTACTTGTGGGCCCATAACATTGAGAATATGCGAACAAGGAAAATACCTTTTGAACAAAAGACCATCTGATACCACTTATTTCAGTTGTTCTGGTGTAGATGCATTTTGTCTGCCAACTCATCTCTTCAATTGCTAGCTATATATATTCTGTTTGGAGTCATCGATGGTGTCTATGTTGAGCACCTTTTGTAACAAGGGGAAAAAAGTAAAGATTAACAACATCGTATAATAAAACACTTAATTTAAAGGAACAAGGAAGTACCCATCGATGGTTAGGTCCACCCTTAACAGGGGCCATCAATGGTTAGTCCCACCCTTAACAGGGGCGACGGCACATTCAAATATACTATTGCGAAAACAACATCTAAAGGTTCGGTTTTACCACTAAAGGGAGCGTCGAATATTTTCCAACAAAAATATTCCACACTTTTGAGCGTTGTGCACTATAATAAAATTAGATCGTCATATATTTATTCCCTCCATGAAAGCAAGAATACAATGCGATAATTATAGTGCATAGTCAAACTATCTTCTATTCGATGACCAATACAAAAGAATTACTAATATATATCCATTATATCAAATCAGTATCATTAGATTATTAAATTTATTATAAAATATATTTCCATAGTATATCTATCATGAGAATCCCTGTTCCACTAGGCGTTATGCGAATTCTAGGTGCTGACCCTCGGCCTAGTGCCTAGTCAAGAATAATCGTGCCTAGGCATTGCTAGGCATTTTTCTAGGAGATAAATAATACATGTACAAATACTTAAAAGAAAAGGAAAAAAGAAAAGAAGATAAGGGGTCATGAAAAGGGAAAAAGGTTCATTTGAAGACACTCCACATAAACCCTGCCTCCTCTGCCTCTCTCCCTCTCCGCCGCCGCCCGCAGCTCCTACTCCATCATGAGAATCCTCCACCGTCGGCGAGTATTTGATACATATATTACTGCTTGCCGTGAAGAAATTAAAGCAGCATGGTGGTGGCACAGTCTCACATGGAGACGGAAACGAGTACTGTACGTTAGCGAAGCAGATCTGCACGTGACATGCCGGCCGTGAACCGCCCGCCGGAGGGTGCTGCTGCGCGCGGCAGACATGAAAATAACCAAAGAGATTATAGCTAGGGTTTGGTTGTTTTCACCTTAATATACTGCTCCATCTGCCCGGTGCGACGACGACGGCCGGTCGTCCTCCTGCTCGGCAAAAACAACAGCTCGATTAATTTGATGAGGGGACTAGTCCAGATCCGGAGTTGACGGTGCCTGGATCTGACAACTTCCCTTCCATGCAAGGGAACCAGATCCATGGAGCCTCCAATCCAAGGCCCGGGGACCGGCTCCAAACCGTGGAACAACAATCACAACAATAACATTAGACAGGCTTTAGGGACAGAAGATTTACGCGCGCGCATGTACGAAAACTCCGTGTTGCCTGCCGGCCGGCCACCCCTTTCACCTCCAGAGACGTCAACGAAACCGTGACCGCGCGCGGAGGTCCGTCGTCGTAGTTGCCCGATTGCCGGCGTGCGAGATTTGATTGAAGGCAGGCGAAGAGGGCAAAGGCGAGGTCTCTGGTGGGAAAGAGGAGTATATTGGGGATAACCAAGAGGAAGGAAGGAAGAGGCCGTCTCCTCTCTCTCGTCGCGGAATAAAAGACGGACGGAGCCTGCCCGAATTTTTCGTTTTGGGCTTGACCAGAATAGTACAAATACTGTCAGATGTCGTGTCACGCGTATCGTCACGCCTTTCCGAGCACTGGCCTGTGACCACCACGTGCGCGCACTGCGGTTGGGCATCCGTGACCGTGACAGCGACCGCGACGCGTCTTCTCTAGAATCTGGATACGTATACACAAGCCCTCCGTCCTCGTCAGTTATTTTTAAAAAAATTTCTAAATTAAATTAACTTGTTTTAATTTATAACCAAACTTATAGAAAAAAAATACCAAATTTATTACATCAAATTAATATTGTTGGATAAATCATGTAGTTATATTTTTACAATAAAACTTGCATACATCATTGGTCTATATTAACTTTTGTTTCGGAGGATTTTACTTGGGTCCATCAACTATAGGAGTGTCTTTAAACTTTTTTGAGGGATGCAACTCAAGTTCCTACTCCTTGATTTCTATTTAAAATCTATAATAATGTGCTTGTCCATAGAGCTAGTGACCTTTTTTGAAACTTGAGTGGCGACTTCATTGAAGATTAACAACACGAGGTTGTTAAAATCATTAGAGTTAATGGTCAAGTTGGAGTGCACTCAGCATTGGGCACCCATGAACATGACCTGAGTTTGTAGATTTCAGTTAATACTAGAAAGGGCATGCCTAGCAAGCGAATAAGCCATCTGGTTTTGATTTCTCCTGATTGTAGACCCTACTATTAGAACCTAACAACAACGAGCTACCAATTTGAGTGTATGACTTGATCCTCCTGTCTAGCTGATTAGAGAGAAATGGCCTGATTGTAGACCCTACTATTAGAACATTGAGGAAATGAGCCAACTACTATAGTTGTTCGTCTAATCCATACATTTTCTCCAAGGCCATTCATAGCGCAAACTCAATTTGTTATAACAATTTTTGCTCGCAGAGATGTACACTTACACTACGGGTTTCGACTTTCAATTGCATGGGTTCTCGATTCCCAAAACACGAAAACTCATATAAAACCTTTCAAAGGTTCATCTAAAGTGTTAATAGCGATAGGGCTCCAACCCATTCTATTTCCATTCCGGTAATCGTCAACAAAGATAGGCAAGGTCCTTTCATCGAATAAAGCTAGAACCATATGACCCCCATAGTTATACTATATATCCTCGAGGTTCACAAATGAATAAAGTCCTTATGGAGAGCCATAAACTACATGTACCAACATGCGTTCCCTTGCTCTAAATTCATGTTGCTAAAAATTCATCTTTTTAACTTTAATTGCATCAACAATTAATCAAGTACCAAAATAATAATTATTGGTTCAACACTGCATCATGCTACCCAATGCAACAACGACTAGGAAATCCTTAAATAAGGTGGACACATGCAACATGAAATTAATTAATTAAGGTGATTAGGACAACAAAGATAATCACATGCTATACTTGCTATTGCTGGTCTTGCTCGTAGAAGAACTCTTGATTGTTCCTGAATTGCTCATCGAGTATATAAATCATTACACAACAAATGACATTCGTACATGCAATCAAACACGAAGCAAAGCAACAAGGACAATATAAGATAACAAATACACCAACAACAACAGAACGATTTGAAAAGTATATGAAACTAATCTACACATTGTCACGATCACACACAGACATAAAGATCACTAAAATCGGACCTAAAACGACAAAGTTACGAATTTTACGAGATTATCATTAATAAAATAATAAACTAAATATGAACTCGAAATTAAAAGTAATATTAACATGTAGGTTTTGGCAATAGAATCTAACGCAACTTGAACTGACTAAATTAGATTCAAAATGATAATTTTATAAGCATATGAATGCAATGGCAATACTGAATAAAAGCAACTGGATTTTTGGAATAGAATAAATGAAATACGATATTAAATTGATTCCAGGGACTTTGGCCGTGAATCTGTAAAAGTGGTGGGACTCTTTATACAAAATTGCCAGCGAAGGGGTAACTTTGAGTCTGGGCCGTCAGATCTCGAATCAAGGGTTCACTTCAGATCGGCCAATGTTAAAACAGAGTGCTCGACGGGGAAGAAAGCAACACGGCGGCAGCCATGGTCGCCGGCGGGTTGAGCACGCCGGAGAAATTCAAAACCGGCCCTAGAGTCTACCAAATGGCTCGGGGTCGGTACCAACCAAAGTAGGAGGGCAAGGTAATCTCACCGAGGCAGAAATCGCGAACAGGAACGACCCGAGGACGGCGTACGGCTCGGGTTGGCGGACGTCGACGAACTGCGCACAGCGACGATGGTGACGTGAGCAAAATTGATTGAAAAGAATAGCACAGGCGTGCTCGCAAAGTGGTTTCGAAGTTATGCGCTAGCTTACCGCGGTGGCGAGGCAACAGCTGCGGCAAAAAGAGCTCCAGCGGCGGAGTCCAGCAATGGCGGTGTAGGGCTCGGCGGCCGATGCTTGAGCGAGGCACTGGCTGCGGGCCTGCGGCGAATTAGGGTTGCGAAAGGTAGCGCGGTTGCGGGTGTTCGAGCTTTATAGGAGCGACGAGGGGAAGATAGCGATGCTGACAGGCGGATCCGGCGTGGCAGTCACAGCGAGGGGAAGGTAAGGTGCTGCGCTGCGCTGCTCTCTTGTGAGCTAGATTGGGCCGTGGCCCAGGAGCGAAGCAAAGAAACGAGCGGGCCATAAAAAAGAAAGGAAAAGTCCACGTTACCTCCCCCAACTATCACACAAGAGTTCACTTTTCCTCCTTCAACTTTAAAACCGGACATATCAATATCACCTCCCTCAACTTTTCAAACTATGCATTCTACCTCCCTCGAGCGATTTTGAAGGCGGTTTTGCTACAGTAACCACGGGTTTGCTACAGTACCCGCTGGGTTGCTACAGTACCAGTGCCTTTGTCTTTTCCTTTTTTTTAAAAAAATTACTGGTTGAATCTTTGAAAAATCATAGTAAATCATAAGAAAATTATAAAATAAAAAAATCTAGTTTTGTTAGACTCCACATGAGTAGATCTACACAGTGAATATATAATATGGTATACTTTAGTTCAACAAAATAATTATAGAAGTTCTGACTATGAATTATTTTAATTAGTTATATATTCACTGTGTAGAACTTTTGTACTAAAGCATATCATATTATATATTCACTGTGTAGATCTACTCATGTGGAGTCTAACAAAATTAGATTTTCTATTTTATGATTTTTCTGTGATTTATTATGATTTTTTAAAGATTCAGCCAAATAAATAAAAAAGAAAAAAAAAAAACCTTCGTAGCAAAAAACTTTGTAATAAAGCATATTATATTATATATTCACTATGTAGATCTACTCATGTGGAGTCCAACAAAACTAGATTTTTCATTTTATGATTTTTCTATGATTTACTATGATTTTTCAAAGATTCAACCAAATTTTTTTAAAAAAAAAAAAAAAGAAAAAGACAAAGGCATTGGCACTGTAGCAAACCCACGGTTATTGTAGCAAACCGCCTTCAAAAACCGCTCGAGGGAGGTAAAATGCATGGTTTGAAAAGTTGAGGGAGGTAATTTGTCCGGTTTTAGAGTTGAGGGAGGAAAAGTGAACTTTTATGATAGTTGGGGAGGGAATGTGGATTTTTTCAAAAAGAAACAAATGACCACTCGAGCCCGAGAGCAAAGGGAATAGGCCGGCCGGATGGCTTCCAGGCCGAAATAGAGAGAGGAGACAGGTTTACGGGCCAGATTCCAGGAAAGGGGAAAGAAAAATAGAATGCCTTTTCTTTTCATATAAACGGATTTCAATAACATTTTCAAAAGAAATTGAAATACTTTTTTCTGTTTCAAGCAAATCCAGTCATCAGAAAAACATTAATGCAGAAGCATGGTTGCACAAGCATGTCTAGACTTAGAGTTGATTTTCATTTCATTAAATTATTCATATCCTAGATTCAATGCACCGCAAAAAATTGCATAAATAATTCAATTCAACTATTTTAAAATCATGCAAATTTTCGAAAGTGTTACAATTATTAACTATATTATTCAGTATTTTGAGGTCAGTTTGATGTTATACTATACTAAATAAATTTCAGTACTTGTCTCACATGTCAAGTATTTCGTGTGCCTGATACTGAACATGGGTTAGTATTACTCTGTATTGATGGCCAGTATTATTCAGTAATTTTATGTACTAGTGTAGAATAACGCTATTCTACACCTTAATTGTAGAATAACTATTCTAAATATAATTTATTTTTGTTTATCATGCTAGGGAGATTGGGGAGATCTAGGGTATTATGCTAAATTTTAGGGTCTAGAGAAAAAAATTTCTTTGGTTGAGGAAAATAAAGTTCCTGCATTTTTTTTATTTTTTGAGAAAAGACAAACAATAAAGTTCCTACAATTTATTTTTTAGATAAATAAATTACTTCATGATACAATGTATTGTGTCATGGGATTTTAATAAAAAAATAAAAGTAATTCTATCGATTTTTATTTTACATTTATTTAGTTTGTTTTTTCATAATGAAATTGAAATTATTAGCTAACAGTACAAACACAAATAAAGAAACAACTTTGCTGACCATGATAGATTTTTATCTAGTTGGAAGAGTCCTCTTAACTTAATTCTTATACCTATTCTTCTATTCTTCTATTTTGGATCCAAAGAAAAGAAGAAGAAAGAAGTTCCTAACTAAAGGCCAGCACGCAGCAACTCTTAACTCCAGCCCTTTTTCTAGATATAATAAGATGGTTCCTAACCATCTCTTATTATACCATCAGGCTCCAGCCCTTTTTCTAGATAATAAGATGGTTCCTAACCATCTCTTATTATACCATCAGGTTCACGAGATACACTGCTTGTGCCAGACTTTTCTACGAGTTAAGCTTGATATCATGCTCCATCCAGATTCCGGACAAGGACACAAGGTTCAGGTTGAAAACCATATCGGAAGAATGAATTGCGACAGGCTCAAGGTTCAGGTTGAAAATCATATCGGAAGAATGAATTGTGTCAGGCTCAAAGTTAAGTCTTTCTGATAACATTTTTCGTTGCTGGTATCATCTAGACAAACAATACGCTAAGGCAGGCAGTATACAATGCACCACCTGATGTCGATGCTAGTTCAGCTTGGTGATATCCTCCTTGTTTACCGTATCAGAGAATTAGTTCGAAGACCAAACCTCTCTGAAGTCTGAACCATTTCCCTATGTCATTGAAATGCGCAGAGAACATCACTGTTCAACTCCAAGTGCATATATGCTTAATTAATGTCAACATGTGAACATCTGAAAAAAAATGAGCGCAAGCCTCGGCAACCTCAAACACAGAATCAAATAACTGAATTTGAAGTACCAGGGGACTAACTGAAGCACAGAACTAATATTATACAGTTCAAATACAGAAAAATAAACTGCAATAACTGAATTTGATGTACCATGGCAAGAACTGACACGAATAGGGGCTTCTGCTCACACATTATGTAACACACATGCACTTGCTGATAAGCCAATGACAGGAATTATGCAACAAACTACTAGTCTAGTGCACAATATCTGCTGTCTATGCCGCTATTGCATCATAATGTCCTCATTTATCTATGGTTGCTCAGTTGCTGTTATTCACTTGAGCTTCAGCATCAGCTTGTATGCTCACAGAACCCTTCTTCATACCAGTGAAACCAAATTTCCTGCACTAGTATGTAGGGGATATCTAAAGTGTGCCTAGGGAGAAAAAGAGTATGGCAGTCTGGCAGAAACAACTACTGATTACTAATCTGATAACACCATTAATCACTGAGGGTAATTCACAGGAAAGTGAGAGCAAGGCTGACGAATCACACAATAAGTAACAAGATACTACATATATGTCAAATGAAATTGGAGTTAAGAAGCAAATATCAATAGGGCACCTCGTCATGCCCCTAGTATATACTTAATGATAACATGTAACATCTGAAAAGGACTGAGCCAAAGCATTGACCTTGAACCTACAGTTGAAATACACACAAAAATACTGCAGCAACAAATTTTAACATACAAGGGTATGATCAGGAAGTCCAGGTACGATACCTGGCAGACTAATTAGAAACACAAACATGTTACATGTGACAAACAAACCAAAGCATTTCAGTGTTACAAGGATAAATCTAGTGGGGCATGACCAAATTAACTGCCAAAACCAACCAAACATTGTGATTTTTCGAACACTTTGCTTCACAACTTCAAGGTCAATGCAATGTAATAGTGGAGAAGTTATAAGCAAACTCTTTGCAGCATACCATAATCAGTAACAGACACATAATTATATAATACACGCCAATGCATCCAACAGGCACTTAACTTACTACAAATGTCATCCACCCCACAATTAACTCAGACCCTGCTAACTGCAAGCAAATTATAGATAGATAAGACAAGTGCACTTAAATAAATACATTTATATAAGCCTCCTTGCATTCCAACTTGTCATCTTCCTCTTCACGCCCTCATCAGAACCGCTCACATCCTCAGATCCTCTAATAGTACAGTTCATCCTCTTCTTCGTCGCTCCCATCAGAGCCTTCACCATCATCTGAATCGCTCTTGCTACCACCACCACCACCACCACGAGCTAGGTACTCCTTTTTGTACTCCTTCTCAGCGAGGATGAGGGATTTCATTTTTTCTTCGATTGCTGGCCATTCTCGGTCGATCACTGCCTGCACCTCGGCCCTGTTCTTGGCCGTCTCCCGATCAAGTTCGACATAGCCCTTGTCCTTGAGCTCGGTGCGCACCCACTTCTGCGTGGCAGGGAGATTCTCCTCCAACTCGTAGAACAGCTTGGCAAGGCGGTATTGCCTCCTCTTGTCCTCGTCCGCTTCCTCACCGGGCTGAGGCGTCAGGTCCGGATTGCTGCGTTTCAGGGCAGCGAAACGGGCTGGGGGCTTCGTCGGCTTCAAAGTCAGGATCCACCGGATGTCGGCCTTCGACAGCCGCCGGTACTTGTCGAGCTCCTCCTCCTCCTCTCCTGGCGCACGCGTCATAGCCGCCGTGGCGTCCGACGACACATCATCTTTCGCCTTCTTCCTTCGGGCGGCCCGCGTAAGTGGTGGCATCGGACGAGACGCCGGATCCTTCGCCGCTGCCTTCCTCTTGGTCGAGGACCCCTTCGACGAACCGCGAGGTCCGGTGGCCGGCGCTTCCTTCTTCGCCTTCCTCTGGCCGGCGGGGTACCTCTTCAACGGGCCCCGCGGTCCCGTCGCCGCCGCCGCCGCCGCCGCCGCGCTCTTGGCGGTGCACCGGCTCAGCGAACCTTCCCCGCCTTCCATCGCCGGCGGGTTGCAACCTTCTCGCCGGGAACTCGAATCTCACAGCGATTGGAAGTGAGGACTCTCAACCCTAGCTGTCGATGGCTTGGCGGCGGCGGGGTGGTCTGGATCTATAGGGTAGAGGCGAACCCTGATTTCAGGTCGGATTCGGGGAGAAAGACCAAGGCTGAATTGGAGGCTGCCATCGTCGGTCGGTCCAGCCCGTGTTGGAGTCCAGTTGGGCCGGGCGTAACGAAAAGGCTTCCAGCTTCTCATTTTAACACAATTCTTGTTCCCCTAAAAAAAAAAAAAAAAAAAACTTGGTTTTTCTTTGACGATTTTTAACATGGTGTCCGAAAATATCATTAAAATTCATCAAATTGGGTCAAACAAGGACGTGTTAAACAAAAAAAATTTTCATTAATATTTATGTGATACTGCCATAATTTTTTTGTTTGGTGGTAAGAAAATTTGTAGGTGGTGTTTGGTTCCTTTAGTCACCCCCTTTAGGACTAAAGGGGACTAAACTACTTTAGTCACTCTTCAAAAAAAAAAAAAAAAAAAAAAAAAAACTACTTTAGTCACTTTTTGTCTAGGTGTTTGACTTTTAAGGACTACAAAGGTTACTAAACTGTTTTTAAATCACATCTACACATTATAAATAATATTTTCCATAACTAATCATATTCTTCAAATCTCCTAGACATATTGGAAAGAAATTTAAATATATTTTCTCTTGAGCATTGTATACTTAGTCTCTCAATGGTGAAGATGTTATTGATTGTTAACCCATATTACGGTATTTACAAAGAGAATGGAAAAAATTATGAAAAAAGAAGTATTATTTCCTTATATACTGATTATGAAACATTTATTCTTATTCTATTTTATTACGCCATTCAAAATAATGTGGGATACCGATTTAAGAGTCATTCACTAATACAATTCTAGAAAATAAATAAAATAATATTGCTCGGCTTTCGGCCGTTGCGAAAAATTCCCCACTGCTACCTCCCGTAAGAGTTTGGATGTCTCGGTCCTAATGTGGCTGATCATCCTCTTGGACTAGCTACTGAGGCTACGAGAGGGACCGGATGACCAGGAGCCGACCTTCTTTTGACTTTGTTAAAATGTTCCTTGCATAGGTGCTGTTGGAGAGTGCTCCTGGGCGCAACTGGGACATGCATGTGAGGTGCATGCAGATGCAGGAGTGGACAGCTTCGTTAGGCCAGTCTCAATGGAGGTTTCATGAGTGTTTCATGCACATTAAATGTAGCGCCACATCATCAAAACTTCACTTTTTTGCATGAAACTCCTATAAGAGAGAAGTAAAAAGTTTCACCATGATGAAACCTTTGGGCACTGTTTCACGTGCGTTGGAAACGGTGTGAAACCCCCCATCGAGACGTAAATTGTGTTTCACCATGAAACTATGCAATTAAACTATGCAATGAGATAGAGGCCGTGAGACCCGTGAGCCTATGAAACTGTGCAATAAAACTGTACATTGAGGGAGACGTCTATTTCATACCAAAGTTTCACATCTTGAAAACGGGAGGTGGAAACTCTCCATTGAGCGGCCTTATACTCCTAAAAAGAATCAAAGTCAATCGTCCCACAGACATAGAGGCAGGAATTATCTTCAAATGTGGCGGGTTTAATAAAGGGCAATTGGATAAAAATGCATACACCCATCTCTGTCTTTATTGATCTACTAACCCCCTCCGCTAATTCGTTTGCATTCTCTTTTTGAATTGTTGGAGAAGTCATTTGGCATTTTTAGAAGCCAGAAGCCAAGAAGCCACAGCGGAATTGCTTTGGCACGCGCTTCCTGTTCAACAGCCACCATTCCATCGCATTGCCCTCCGGTAGGGTAACAAACTTCTATGAAACTGACGTCGATCCCTATTCCCCCACCGTTCTGGCCTTTTTGGCTTCTAGTTTGTGGGCAACTGGCTTATGGCCAGTGGCGGAGCTGACCAATTTTAGCATCTAGGGCCATTAGAGCCACTATTAAAGGGTTGTATCACATAAACTGTGTCTATAATAGCAGTAGATATCAAAAGTAGCTTATAAATATATTAATTTAGATTATATCTCAATTCCACGCTTATAAATCTAGAACATCACTAATGAAGACAAGACAGGTAAAAAGGAATACAAGTAACGATAATTTGACATTTAAAAAATATAGCGATATAAATACATTAGATTTGTTTTTTTATGTTGCGAGAACATATCAGCTCAATATAATACAACAACGAAAAAATACACATTCGTGCATAAACATTTTGGTAATCTTTATTGTACAATTCTAAAAAAGGTCAACAAAGACACATCGTTATTCATAAATATTTATGGATTCGGGAATATGACATTGAACTGAAAATTGGAATTTAGGAATACCAGGGGAATTAAATTTTCAGCTACTACTATCGGCAAGCGTGCCTCTCCTATTTGCTTTTCCGCCATGTGCTCGTGTCTTTGAAAGGCGGCAGCGGCCGCAGACCCCTTGATTTGGCACCCAACCAGCAAACAATGGCATCGGGCAAGCATTTTTTTTTTTGGTAGAGCTACCTAAGATGTTGGGCCAATGCCTAATTAGGCTAGAAATTTCATAGGGGATAAAAGGTTTTCAAAGCCACGCCTAGGGCCATGGCCCTAGTGGCCCAAGGCTTGTATCCGCCCCTGCTTATGGCCCATCAAATGTAGTGAACATACCATATATTTGTGTATACATATGTACCTACTCATCACATATATTCATATTCATATATACTATGTATATTCGTTTTTTTAGTGTGATTTAGGTATGGCAGCTGCCAGACCACGCCATATTGGTGGCTCCGTCACGGTCGACAGGCGTGCGAAAACCGCCGCCCGCTCCTTCACTCGGCCGGCGCTCCCCTTCTTTTTTTTTTTTTCTTTTTGGCCTGTTTTTTTTTTTTTTTTTTTTGAAAGATTCTCGTGCAAACACCCCTGGTCGTATCCTTGAAAAATTTGAACCCTTTTCTCGGCACCCAAGGGTGAAGCTACGTGTATTACTACTGTGGGTGCTTAGGCACCCACAAAATTTTGAAAAGCCCCTATTAGAAACACTTTTTATCATGGTTTTAGACTAAATTTTGAAATCTATAAGAGAAAGACACCCCTTCAAATTTGTTATAGCTTCATCACTGTCGGCTCCATGGGTGACGACACCGAGGTAGTTACTCTTTTCTCTGTTGACATACTCCCTCTATTTCTGTAATTGATTGTTGTCATTTGCATAGTGACACAGTTTCGTGTTTCGAGATAGTTACGTTCCTGCAATGAAAAACTTTTAAAAATGGTGTACCAATATGATTCCAGCCACTGATGTCGGCCATTCTTATCATTCCCAGAACACAGAGAGTTATGTTTGCATAGCGAAAATCTTTTAAAAGTATCCTACCAATATAGTTCCGTGTTTACCATTCTTATCACTACAGGAACATGGACAGTTATGTTCCCAATTCCCATGGTGAAAATCTTTAAAATTGTTGTACGAAGATCATTCCATGCGCCAAAGGATGCTAGTTCAGTTGGTCTAGCGCTTCCCAAGACACCCTCGAGGTCTGGGTTCAACTCCCATCGGGGAGCGAATTTTCAGGCCGGAGGTAAAAAAAATCCCCTCGCTAGCCCCGTGTGCCAAAGCGCTGGTGGTGACAGGGCCTGTGGCATTTGGTCCGGGCTACGGTGTTAAACTGGCCCGTTGATGGTGTTTTGGCCTAGGTTACGGTCTCCACGGGGCCCGTTGATGGTGTTTTGGCCTAGGTTACGGTCCCCACGGGGCTTGTCCAAGTGTTTGAGCGGGGCTAGGGTTCGGGGATTTTCTCGGTCGGGGAGCTGAGAGCTTCTTCTTAAGCACAATACCGTGGGGGTGGTCTTTCCCCAACCGGCCGAGCTTTTTTTAAGATCATTCCATGCATGTTTGCCATTTTTATCATTCTTGGAACATGGCTCCTAAGATGAAAGGATCAAAGAGGGCCTAAAAAGGGGTGAAGAGGACTAAGTCTGAAATTCTTTTATATATATAAACAAACTTGCAATGAAAATCACTTCAAACTGAATGCCCGATTTTATCCAATAATCCAACTGGTTGGAAACCGGATGTCCGGTTCGAAGAGGTAACAACCTACTCAACCTACAAATTCAACCATGCGATCTTTGGTAGCGGTAGGGGTGCGCGGGCGTGCTAGGCGCCGACCGGGCGGCCCACCTAAGGCCGCCGAAGGCCCGCCAAGCACGCCCGCTCGCTCGTCGTCAACCTCCAGACGCGTTGTCCTCGCCCCCGCCGCCACGACCCTAGCTCGCCGGAGCTCGGGCGAGCCCTAGGGCGCCGGCGGCGGCAGTCCCTTCCCTCCCCCTCTCTTCTTCTCGGTCCAAAGAACCCTAACCCGCTCGAAACTCCGGCCATGGCCATCTTCTCAGCTCCAACGACCTCCCGCTCCCCCGCCGCCTACCCATACCCAGCCCGAATGGGTCCTTCCCGGCCTGGAGGCTCGGCGGTGCCCCCGCCGCCAAGTTCACCGCTGCCGCCGTTGTGTCGACGGCTGCGGCCAGGCCGGCCGGGCGCATCGACTGGCCGGGGAGAATGGAGGGGGGGGGGTGGAGGAACTTCGACACTAACCGGGGGAGCTCGCCGGCGTCGTCTCGGGCGGCGATTGCGGCGGCGGCATCGTCCCTCCCCGAGCAGGCCTTGGGCTTTTGGGCCTTGGGCCGGGCCAAAACGGGGGTGGTCGGCGCGTCGGTGCCGAAGATCGCTCGAGGTGCGCCACGTGCACTTGCGGGGATAATAATAAAATTTGTTGGAAAAGATTATAGAAAACCACCAACGCCGACCGAAATGCATCTTTGAATCGGGCCGGGCTTGGAACACAGCCCAACCCACGCCAATCAACGCAGATAAATAGAAGGAAAAAAGTCGGATTCCCTCCCCCAACTATCACGAAAGTTCACTTTTCCTCCCTCAACTCCAAAGCCCAGGACAAATCACCTCCCTCAACTTTTCAAACCATGCAAATTACCTCCCCTCGGCGGTTTTGAAGGCGGATTTACTACAGTAACAGCGGTTTTGCTCTGATATCGGCGGGTTGCTACAGGTGACTTTGTCTTTTCTTTTTCCAAAAAAATCAGGTTGAATCTTTGAAAAATCATAGTAAATCATAGAAAAATCATAAAATAAAAATCTAATTTTGTTGGACTCCACATGATTAGATCTACACAGTGAATATATAATATGATATGCTTTAGTATAAAGTTTTTTGCTACGAAGGTTTTTGTCTTTTTCTTTTTATTTATTTGGTTTGAATCTTTGAAAAATAATAGTAAATCATAGAAAAATCATAAAATAGAAAATCCAATTTTGTTAGACTCCACATGAGTAGATCTACACATTGAATATATAATATGGTATGCTTTAGTCCAACAAAATAATTATGAAGTTCTTGACTACGAATTATTTTAATTAATTACAAAAAGCATAGATCTAAAGCTACAACCAAAATTTTGTACTAAAGCATACCATATTATATATTCACTATGTAGACATGCGCATGTGGAGTCTAACAAAATTAGATTTTCTATTTTATGATTTTTCTGTGATTTACTATAATTTTTTAAAAAGATTGACCAAATAAATATAAAAGAAAAAAGACAAAACCTTCGTAGCAAAAACTTTGTACTAAAAGCATATCATATATATATATTCAATGTGTAGGTCTAATCATGTGGAGTCCAACAAAATTGGATTTTTTATTTTATGATTTTTTCATGATTTACTATGATTTTTTAAAGATTCAACAGGAATTTTTATAAAAAGAAAGGAAAAGTCACTGCTACTGTAGCAACCCGCTGACACTGTAGCAAAATGCCTTTACTGTAGCAAATCCGCCTTCAAAACCGCCGAGGAGGTAATTTGCATGGTTTGAAAAGTTGAGGCGGTGATTTGTCGGTTTTAGAGTTGAGGGAAAAAAGCTTTTCGTGATAGTTGGGGAGGAAACTTTTTCCTAAATAGAATAGATAGAACAAGGAAAAAGTCACAACCATTCCCGTCCGGCCGATCCGAGCCCAGAGAGGTCAATCTCAAAAAAAAAAAAAAAAAAAAAAAAAAACGAGCCGAGAGGCTTAGCAAGCAGCAACGAGCCCCGCAATTCTTGCGTCGTGCTGAGAACGACGGCGCCGCCGCCGCCGCCAAGGACACTGCCGGCGCTCCGGCAACCCACGACGCGACGCCACCTCTCTTGCCGGTTCCAGGTGCGCAGCCCCTTATCCCGGCGTCATGTCATCCCCTTCTTCTCCTCATCCTTTTTTTTCCCCTTCCTACTAGGTTGGAGTAGCCACGTCGGCGGCTGCTACTGCCGGCATCGAGTCAGAAGGCAAGCGGCTCAAGCCTCAAGGTTCTTCGAGGTGTGTATCTTCTCCGATTCATCCCCTTCTTCATTACCCTGTCCTTGCTATGTTTGAAGCCCTCATTCTTGTACCGCAGTTTCTCCAAGATCCGCAGCAGGCCGCACCATTTTGACTACGGCACCGTTTTCTCCAGGTTTGGCCCCTCTTCCTCTGCACTCTCTTGCTGCGGTATGGACAAATCGTTCAGTGCCATTGCTCAATGAATGCATTGCTTTGATTTGGTGCTATTGAATTAGCCTTTGCAATTGGCGCATACTTCTGTTTATACTAGAAACTATGCACGGCGTTGCCGCGCGCCTGCCAATGTTGGATCCCAGTTATGCATCCCATTAGAGCAAAGAAACCCATGAATCTCTCTTGTCCATATGGGCCACTCCATTATAGACCTTCATCAGTTATTACAGCAGTGTCAAAACTTTAGATACTACTAAGTTAAAAACTGGAATTGACTCTGCATATGTATTGTAGTTTTGTGGTCAACAATAAGCAGATATTCAACTACAAATTATAGTTATATTGGTAATATTATATTTAGATTTGCCTATTGTACCTCGTAAGATGGAAACTATAAAAACAACCAATCAATTAGATTAGATACTCCAGTAAATTCAAACATTTAATTAAAAAAAAGAACTTTGGACATATATGATTTGTATATCGCCCATTTTTAGGTTCACACGAAGCCTTTGAACTTTTTTCAGTACAAAGTCTTGGTTTATGTGGAGTGCTAAATTCATGTAGTACATATATAGACAATAATAGGTGGCACAATTTCATAAACTTCAGAACTATGCGGCAATTGGATGTGCAGCAGAAGTGCAACCTAACGACATTGAATCAACAAGGTGTCAAGCAATTGGAGAATCATCATAAAAAATCACAGCATGACTTCTAACTGATGAAACTGTTCTGTAGAAAAATACATACACAAGTAAAAAAGTATGCATTAGCTTATAGCCATAAGAAGATTTGTGAAGATATTGCTGTTTGTTGTTTAGGATTCTCCAAACGCTAAAAATATAAATAAGCATTCATATTTATTCCCAATTTCAAGAGTTGTGTATTGTTAGTTTATGGTGAATATTTTCAGAATTAGACATCCCTGTTTCAAGAAATGTGTGATTAAATTTGGGTGATAGGTATCATGAGAACAATGGAATCTGTTTACTCAAAAATTACTAGCCATCATAGTTAAAGGGTCAAAGCATCTAATTATCACAAATCAGCAGAAAAGGTAATTGAGAGTGGGACATTGTCTGTGATGAAGAAGAATTGTAGAGTAAACTGATAAAAATAGGAGAGAAAAGTAAATTCCCTGAAAATTAGAGTATGCTGTGTTTTATTTATGGCAACAATGCTGATGAGCATATGATTTTGGACTTTTGGTAAGCACTTCACAGATATTGAATCGAATAGAAAAAAAAGAATCAGAATATACTCATGCACGGGAAACATTAGTAAGAACTATTAAAAAATGGTCCTATATAATTTGGGAAGACTAAAGCTGGACCTTGAGTTATAACCAACCTATCTCTGGGGATTCAAATACCTTCGGCAGTAGAGAATTAGAAGCCTGAAGGTGTTATTCAGATATTTGCCATGCATTTTTATATTTTTCGTGCTATCTATTTCTGAGGAAGACTGAAATGAAAATACATGTTACACCAAGTCTTTGTAAAAGAGTTTAAATATAACTGAGTTAACAAGGATTTCATTCTTTGGTTGTCAATGAAGTATCTTTAAGTGGTTTGGGTTGAATTCAGGTATTACCTACAACATCTGGTCGTGTACAGCGCTTAGTAAAAATATCATGGTTTATCTGAATAGTGCTGTCAATATTAAGAGGCTTTTCGCTTTGATCGATTATATAAATCAGAAGCAGTGTCATCTCTTGGTTTAATTGTATTTAAAGCCTTGACGCACTGCCACGATAGGTGAGAAATTTGCTACCTATTCAAGCAAATGGAGGAGGAATTGTTAATAGGTGAAATACAACTCATAAGAGTTTGAGCAGCAGTAAGCTGCAATAGAAGCAATAATTTGATAGCAAAGAATCCATAAATATGATACACCACTTGACAAAGGCATCGATTTACTTCTGTTTCAAGCAAGATGAGCTGGGAGGATAATCAAATCAGTTTTGCTTGCTGGAACCTTTTTTTTTTTTTTTGCCTCTTCTGTATAGCTTCTGCCTGTCTGACTAGTATTCCATACTTAACAGTTAACATGATATATTCTCTTTGAAGATTCGGTTTCTCAACTCTTTCTAAACTTTGAAATGCAGCTCTTCACATTTATGCATAAAAATCAAAGGCGAAAACTTCCCAAGAAAGCTCAAAAAGAGTCATATCTGTATCTTGATTTTTTGCAAGATATATGCAATTCTAAATGGTTTAGCTCGGTCACCACATAGCCTTCCCAATCAGGTCCTAACAGTTTGACTAACAAATTCTGTTCTACAACGTCTATTCTCTTTTATTTAGATTAGCTATGTTGGCTTAGAATATTAGACACAAAGGTACTAGCCACTAGTGTGTATCATCAGGATGCCTTATGCTCACTGTATTTTTATTTTCTTTTAGTAAATGCAGGTTCAGAAAAGGTTTCGGGCATTTATTATTAGGAAGAGGAAGGGTCCAAGCACCTTTACTGAACATGGTGAGAGTGAAAAAATTCTATATATGCTGTCAGTTTCATTGCCTGGTATACCATTTAGAATGAATTTTCCATGCAATAACTCTAGGGAAATAGGGAGCATAGAAAAGAAGATTGAAACAAGAGGAAGAGCGGAAGCCCCAACACAGAAAAGAAGAAAGTAAAGAGATAAGTGCAGCAATGCAACAAAGATCTCTACTTGTTGCCTGTTGCTAAGTCCTGCTTTCCTTTTGAACTGAAAATAATAACTGACACAGTCCCGTGGAGGTTTTAGTACCCACTTGGCATCAAATGATTTCAGAGAGAACAGGCAGTCCAACATGAACCCGAGGATATGAAGACATTCATCCATGATGGGTTTTGTTGGGTTTGGTTCCTCAAAAGAAGTGATTGCTCAGTGTTGGTGGCATCTCTTTGGTGACCTTCACACCTGAAGATATGGTTCGACATCATAAACACATAGGCTACAAAATCGGCATCTCTTTGGTTACATTTGTCCTTGAAGACATGGTCCAACACCATAAACACATTCGTGATTAGTTTGATACATTCCAACGCTATTTTTTTTAGATCATTGGTAGGATTTGTATGTGCCGGATGCAAGGATGCTGCACTAGACCCGTGATAAGTTTGAAACATTCCTTTGTGCATGAATCAAGTTCATTGTCAAATTGAGCATCAAAGAGTGTTTTGTAACCTATTTATTAATTGATATTTATGTCATAGAAATCTATGGGCTGCGGTACCATCGGAGTGTACCCTTTTCATAATTGGTAATATGAAGTGGAATGGGGACCATCTATATAATTTCTTGACCATGATATTTTGATTTTCTTGGTTGTTTCGCACTCAACTTGTCATGTTTTAGCTTGTGCTATAGGGTGCCAAATTTTGAACGTCTAAATGGGAAACTTTCTTACGGACAGAAATGACATTATACATATTGTGCAGTAAAAAAGAAGTCTTTATACATTGGAGGTCACTGACGATGAATATTTTTCATAGGCACCTCGAAGCTAACTTCATTTTCTAGTGCATATGTGCTGGGTAACTGGCAAACTGCAAACTTGAAACAGTGTGCACATTAAGGTTGTGTGGCCGCAATTTAAAGTGGGAAAGAAAAGCTTACAATTTCCTGTTTTTCCCCCCCATTTTTGTCACCCTGACGTGGACATTTTTATTACTCCTATGATGCAATTTCATCTAGATGTTATAAAATCAGGCTACCCTTATTTTGTGCCACAATGAGTGGTGTTCTGATTTATTGCCCATAAGCTCTTGTTGCATGCATATACGTCAAATTAGTTTGTTTGAACCAAGAATTCCCATTGATAGTCAATTGGTTGACACTCATCCTTAGCTTGCCATTACAATAACATTGAGCATGGCAACACCCAACATTTATGTAACCAGCGATTCTATATATGCTGTATAGATAAATTTAGAAACAGTAAGACGAGATATGTAAATTTAGAAACAGTAAGACTGAGATATGCTCCGGACAGATACCAGATCCTAGTATTTCGTTCTTGTTATTTTTTTTGGCTCCCTTTCCAGTTTATCATAAGAAAGAGTGTTAAACAGTACACACAATTGAACCAGGAGAGGCTCAGGCGTTCTTCCAGGCGACACAATTTCTGCTAGTAAGTTGCCCTGTAACTCCAGCTCTAATCCAGAGTTACAGTTGAGACTCTGCTTCGCCCACCTAATTAGTAAAGACACAGCTGCACATTTTTTTCTTTTCACTTTAAGGTTTACATATGTAATTGACTGCACATTTATCTTCAGTTGTTCCGAAGCAATAGCATCAATGCTTACATATGACTTTTCAGCACCATCCAGATCTCTGAAACTCTTTCTTCAGTATCAGTATAACATATATCTATGTTTTTTTTTCTTCACAGGATCACACTCTATACCATCCTGATCCACCTGAAAGATTGATACAGCAAAACATCTATCTTATGCTTTTCCCATCCACACTGACCTTACATGGCATGGCGTAGCCTGCATCACGACAGCATCAACATCATCACTAATGATCTTAGAATGCCATTAGTGAGTAAAGATCTTAGCATGCCAACGGCACATTCTGAACAAAAGAAATGATGGTAACTATAACAAGAAATGAAGATACCGGCCGATGAATCAGCCAACTAGTAAGGGTAGTTAAGAACAACCGAACGAAGCACACATTCACACAGAAATAAACATTGCAAGACACCTACAGGTGCACAAATAAGATGCAACAGCTGAAGGTGATGCATAACTGAAGAAGACTGGACCAAGGGAAAGTCAGCTGGGCAAGCATTGGATGAATACTAAGTCCAAATGCACAAATAAGATGCAACAGCTGAGTTTTAACCAATACAATACAGTTCAAAACTTCAAATGCACACATAAAAAAGAAAAACCCTGCAATAACAGAATTTGAGGTAAATAGGCATGAGGTAGGCTTCAATGTTTCAACAAATTTGCTTGGGCATCACTGAATTAATAGTCACAGAGCCAACCAGAGTATGCATGCATTGTGCTTCTTCTGAATATCAATTGCACCTCCAAGGTCAAGGCACCCCTGAAATCAACATCAAGGCATCTAGCCACTTACAAGCAAAGTCAACGCAGCACAAGAGACTCATGTTAATTTATAAATAAAAGAAATTTTACTGCTTATATATATAGCTCACTACCATGTCATTCGACAACACTTGAAACAAGCAGTGCAGGCATACATATATAGATTATATGTGCAGTTAATTAACTACATATAATCCTTATTCTTCATTGAATCAGGGCATCTATTCGTCTTCTTCGTCAGAGTCACTCTTGCACTCATCACCACCACCTTCCTCAATGATGAGTTCCTCCATCATTGCTCTGATTCTGGGCCATTCTGCGTCGATCACCGCCTGCGATTCGGCCTTGCGCTTGAACCAATCATCGTCAACCTCAACGTAGCCCTTCTTCTGGAGCTCACTGCGCACCCTGGCCTGAGTCTTGGGGATCTTCTCCTGCAGGTCGTAGAACGCCCTGGCCACGAGGTAGAGTGCCACCAGGTCCTCGTCGCCCTCCTCCTCCGGCCGCGGCACCAGCTCCGGATTGTTGCGCTTCAGGGCCTGGTAGGTCTCCGGCGGAGCCCTCGTCTGCTGGGCCAGGATCCACTGGACATCCTTCGTGGGCAACCGTCGCTTCTGCTTCACCCCTGCGGCTGCCTTCTCTGCCTCCGCCTCCGCTTTTGTTGTCTTGCTTCCTGAGGCGCGCGGACGGGGCGTCCGACCAGACGCCGCCTCCTTCCCCGACGCCTTCCTCTTTGTGGTGGAGCACCTCCTTAACTGAGCCTGCGGCTCCGCCGCGGCCTCCACGCTTTTGGCGGTGCGCCGCCTGAGGGGACCCTCCCCGCCTGCCATAGCTGACTCGCCGCCGCCGGGGTAAGCCTCGAAATCGAGATGAGATCTATCTAACAACCCTAGCTGTCAATGGGATGCGGCGGCGGGGGTGTTCTTGGTCTGGATCTATATGGGCGCGGGTGGAGGCAAACCGTAATCCAGGCTCGGAATCGGACGGAATAAAAGGCTTCCGTGTTGGAGTCGACTCCTTCGCGCCGGTTGGGCCTAAGCCTGGACCCCCAAAAAAAAAAAAAAAAAAAACCGGTAACGCTTTGTGTCGTGCGTCCTACCGATCGGACGGTGGTTCCTGGTTGGGCCGCGGGAGCTTCTGGCCCATCTAAACTCCCGTAACGGCTGTGTTCAATACCCGTGCCGTCCATTCCCCATTTTGGAATCCAATCGTTCCTCATCTTCGTTCCCCAACTCTGGGGTTTTCTTTGACGCACCTCGATAACGGGCTGTGAGTAGGTGGCCGCCCGCCGCCGCTGTCGATCCGGTCGGCCAGTTCGCCGCTCGCCGCCCTACACGTCACCGCGTCGCCATCGCGTCGGCGTCGCCTGCTGCCGCCTTCCTTTCACGATGGTTTGTCTTGTCCAGTGGCGCATCCACAAACACCATCTCGGGGAGGGCTAATTAGTTAAGGACATACTATTTTGGGATTCATGGGGGCTAATTAGTACACAACATGCTATTTTAGGCTGAAAATTAAAGAAATTACATGGCTAAGAAAGATTTGCAAGTAGATAATTTAGGCTGCGCCCCGGGCTACAGCCCCCCTAGCCCGAGGCGTGGATCCGCCCCTGGTCTTGTCGTTGCGCCTCCTCTTATTTGCTCTTGTTTTTCTCGGAGCTTGCCGCTCAATTTGACCTCGATTTGGTTCCTGATTTGGTTCCCGTTCCTCGCCATTCCCCGCTGATTCGTCGCCGCCGCCTATGCTGGTTTGTAGCTACTCTCCCGTCTTCGTCCGCCAGGAACAACCGCATCTGAACCCGCATCGTCGCCGCCACTGCTCGACATTCATCTTCCTCGCCAGTGTTGGGTTAGTCTGCTTCTATTCCTCCTCCCCCTCTTTCCCTACACCGCATGCACTCCGTCTAGTCTGTGTTGTGCGGTTTATGGCACCTGGAAACTGTGATGTTGCAGTAGGACATCAGAGAGACTTGTGTTATATTATGTCCTGAAAACCTGTAGTAGCTGAGTAAACTTGTGTTAGATTATGTCCTGAAAACCTATAGTACCTGAGTAAACTTGTATTATTTCCAGGGGCGAAGGTACATATAAAATAGGTGGTTCAAATGCACCACCCAAAAGATGAAAAAACAGTGATTATGTTCAAAATTTCACCATATATGCACCACCAATGAAAGATATTTATGCACCCACAAGCTAAGTGCACCACCCTCTAATTTACTCTAGCTTCGCCACTGATTATTTCTATACATAAGGTATCTGTTACTGGTATCATCTTGTTTGTTTCAGAAAGTACTGAACAGGTCGCAGCAGAAATTATCGTTTGTCATATTGTTGTTTGCTCTTATTTGTTGCAAACCTCTTTGAAATGATTTGTTATGGATAATCCAATGGAATGCATTACAGTACAACTTGGAAGCTACCGAAATAAATCTATCGTGGCCATATGTTGCATTAATTTCTTTTCTCACATTAAAATAGCATCGGTATCAGCCTGAAAGACCAATAATTGTCAATTTACACACCGTAGTTTCTTCGCGGATGCCGACTCTGTTTTCATCGAAACTGACTTTGCTTGTTGCTGTGCTCCTCTATTTTGTAGAAATGGTGGCTACAAGGTCGGGAAGTAAGGTCCCAAATGCTACTGTGGAACTGTCCGCAGCAGCGATGACTGACGATGATGATTTTGACGATGAAGCATTTGAACTCCGCGCACGTCATGTAGATGAAGTTCCCTACAACAGACCCCATACCCGATCTACAGCGCGAAAAGTCTCCTTCAGCAAGCGGGAAGGGGAGCCCTCTTCAAGGAAGAGAGTGATGAAGCCCCCTGTTCCGAAATCCATACCGAAGAAGTCATGTGTAAAGCAAGGTATGGCCATTCCTGTGTTGTTTCACTAATTGTATTGTAGTGTTCTCCAAAATGGACAATGATCAATCATGTACGGCAGCTGCTGAGCAAGTGGTAAGTGTCTCCTCTTTGTTTCAGTAGGTAATCGTGTACTGTTCAACTATCACTTCTACACTGTTTCATTTCCTATTTGGGGTGGCAGCCTGTGCATTAACAATGCTTTGTACTGTTTAAACTTTTCTGTACCTACCATTATTTTTTCAATTGGTCTTTCATATGCTGCAGTTTTGTAGCATGATTGGTCATTGTCCATTTTTTGTTTAACTAGCACTTCTACAATGTTTCATTTGATCCCAGTGTTTTGTTTCTCTGATTTCCAGATTGAGAATTTTAAATCCACGGCCATTCAAGCAAAACTCCTCAAAACTGAATTTTCAGACTTTAAGTGGGACTTCCCTAGTGGATATCCTACCCAAACTAATCTATATGTTATTTTCTCACTTATATTTTTTTTCGCTGATCCTCTTTTGTTTCATCATTTGTAATGCTCATCATTGTTCTATGCCCTTCCCTTTCTTTTTTTTCAAGGTATGACTGTGGTATCTACGTAATGGATTATATGGATGCATTTGATGGGAAGGAAATCGTTGCTTCCGCTATTCAACAAGTATATGTTCGCATTCTTGATGTTCTCATTGGCTATGCTTTCTTTTTTTTAAATGTATAAACATGCTTGCTCATACTTTGCCCTTGCCTTCCTTTTTTTTTCCCTATAGGCGACTCCACTTGAGTTCAGGGAAGCAAGTTCTGCTGCATGGCTTCTTCTATCGAAGCGCAATGTTGTCGATCTAAAGTCCTTAGAGGAGAAATATAAGTTGATGAAGAAATGAGCATGTTGCTCTTAGCTTGCTAGGATAGATGGATTGACAAACTTTGAATGCTTCTTGTATTATATGGAGTCGAGTTGATGTTATGTAATCGGGAGTTGATGCTATTGTACCCGGTTTGGTACCACACGCTAGCCGATATCTTGTTTGTTTAGATGTTAGCCCTTTTTCCAAATACCGTTACAACCATGTTGCGGTGCTAATATGTTGAAGGAATCACATCTTTAAGAAGGGGAAAAAGAAAGCTCTGTAAGAAGGGGAAAAAGAAAGCTCCCAAATGCGGCTTTTTTTGCGACGATGATGATCACATCGTGGAATACTTGGCGGAAGCAAAAGAGCTAATGGAGGCAATGAAGTAACAGAGTTGAAGTTGTAGTGTTAGTGTTCATAATTTATAGCATTTGACATGGAAATAAAACTAGTGTTAGTTGGTGATCTTACGTAAAACAATACATTTATATAGAAGTTATGATATATTTGAATTGAAGCAACATGAAGGGAGTGGTAGTCCCGATACATGTAATCTTGTTTCATTGATGAAATAACATTGTTTTCATACTCGTAGATGTGTTGCAAAAGATATTGGATTGTATGTCCCAAAAAATAATTGAATGAAATGTTGCATACTAAATTGTGGTCATGAAACAACGTGATTTGCTTTTTCGTTACATCGGATAGTATGTATTGAAACACCAGATTATTACTTGTTGTTCAATTGGAATCATATATAAGCGAGACAATATAAATGTAATATTTGAATCACAATTTTTCGACTACTGAAACAAAATAGTGGGAGAACATGAAACATATATTTTAGTGCTACAAGTAGGATATATACAAGAAGATTGTGTCAACTTTTTATTTTAAACCCACAAGCTGCTTTTCAAACTAATGTTGCAAAATTCTATAAGGACATGTCTCATTGTTCATCAATCAATGTCTCCAAATAGCAATCTGCTATCCACGAATCCAAACATAGGGTCGTAAGTTTGAATCGTAGGCCTTACCTCGCATTACACACGATGAACCCTCCTAGAACTGGCACCCACTCTCCAAAGATCTAAACTTTGACGACAACCTGCTTTGCTTTCAAGCACCTCCTCCATGACACGGTAACCTATCGCTTGAAGCACCTCCTCCATGAGCCTGAGCCTAATAGAACAAAAAAATGAATCACGCATACTGTACATCCTAGGCAGGAATCCTAACTTATCCACAGGAATCCAGGCAACATGTATATATCTAACTGTGTTCAGTACTATTCAGTAATATCTCTAAGTACTACTTAGTAGGTACCAAAGTAGAGCATGTTCTCGTATTTTGTTCTTTATTATCTCATGTTATGTAGCGATAATGGAATCATGGACTACATCATATGAACACAGTAAATACATTTAAAATTCCACACCAACTGCTTTTGAAACTCATGTTGCGAAACTTTATAAGGACATGTTTCATGGTCAATAACCATATGTTTCAATTTGCAATCTGCTATTCACTAATCCAAACATAGGTCAGGGATTAGGAATAAGTTTGAATCATCGGTGAATCATATGCCTTACCTCAGGCATGCCATGCATGCTTCTAGAGTTGTCAGCCAATCCATCTCCACCATCTAATTGAAGATCCGGTAACCTATTGCTCAAAGTAGCTTCTCCACGAGGTTGAGCCTGATAGAACATATCCATTGAATCTTGTGCAACAATGGGTGGTGGGCGACGGGCATATGGATGTTTCTCCAGGGGGAACTCAATCCCAAGTAGTATGTGAGTGCGAGACATTGGGGGAGCTTTCTTCTTAATCTGCTTCGTTCAAAATTCAAAAACAATTATTCAAAGATCAGGGCCACGTGCTTGGAGGGGTGTGGGGAAGGGGAGGGGGTGCTTGCAGGGCCACGTGCTATGATTTCGGAGGAAGGGGGAAGAGCTCAGCGCTCGCCGTACCTCATGTCCTGGGAGGCGGTGATGGGATGGGGAAGCAATTGCCGCCGTTTAGACGAACGTACGAGACCAGGGAGGTGGCGAGGTGGAAGGAGGCGAGGGGGTGTGGGGAACCGGATCGGTGGTAGGGGAAGGAGCCATGGCAGAGCTCAGCGCTCCGTGGTGCTTCTTGTGGCGTGCTAGAACGCCACCGAGCGCCGGCTGCCTGGGTGCGCCATGGGAAGGCCGTCAGGGACGTCTCGGACGATTCAGGTTGTTTGGCTGTTGGCCCTCCTTTGCGCGTTTGTGGGCTTGCTGAGGACCGTCCTATGATCCTGAAAGCCATAGGACATCCCAGCGCCAGCGCGACCGATAAATATAAGTTCAAGTGTGCACTATCTATATACATTTGCACACTCAGTTAAACTCAGACCCTGCTAGCTTCAAGCATATTATCAGTTAAACTACGAGCCTCGTTGCATTCTAGAGCACGCCCTCTACTTCACTTGTCATCTTCCTCTTTACCCTCATCATAACTGCTCAATCCTCTACTAGTATAGTTCATTCTCTTCTTGCATGGTTTTCGCTCCCATCAGAGCCTTCACCATCATCTAAATCACTCTTGCCACCTCCACCAGCTTGGTACACGTTTTCATAGAGGATAAGGGATTTCAATTTCTCTTTGCTTGTTGGCCATTCTCGGCCGATCACAGTCTGTACCTCAGCCATGTGCTTGGCGATCTCCTGATCCACTTGTACACAGCCCTTGTCCTTGAGCTTGGTGTGCACCCACTCCTGCGTTGCAAGGAGATTCTCCTCCATCTCGAAGAACACCTTGGCCAGGTGGTAGAGCTTCCTCTTGTCCTCATCCGCCTCCTCACCAAGTTGCGGTGTCAAGTCTGGATTGCTGCGCTTCAGGGCAGCAAATCGAGTTAATTGAGGGCTTCATCAGCTTCAAAACTAGGTTCACCGTATGTCCACCTTTGATAGCTGCGGCGTCAAGTCTGGATTGCTGCACTTCAGGGAAGCAAATCGAGTTGAGGGCTTCATCGGCTTCAAAGCTAGGATCACCATATGTCCACCTTTGACAGCTGCCGATACTTCTCCTCCTCTTCTCCTAGAGGCCTCCGCATAGCCGGTGCTCCTCCACATCATCTTTGGCCTTCTTCCTTTGGGGTGTGGCGTCTGGAAGTGGCAGCATCCAACGAGACACCGGATCCTTCGTCGTGTTCCTTTTAGTGGAGGACCCCTTTGACGAACCGTGTGGTCCTGTGGCCAGCGCTTCCTTCTTCTCCTTCCTCAGGCCAGCGCTTCCGATATGCCCATAATATATTGTAGCTCTCCTCATGCCAAAAACTTGATCCCACAACCATTGTTCTGGGAAAAAAGCCATCCTACGCCCAACAGCCCCAGAAATCCGTTGCATGCATGACTCATAGCCGGCAATAATTCTTCCTCTCTCCTAATCACCGCCGGCTTCGACCGAGAGCAAAAGTGGTAAATTTCTTTATTGTTCTGGTGCTCCCAATTTCTTCCTCTCACCCCCGGCGGTAGGGGCGTTGGCACATAGTAAGAAGAATCAAAATTTGCTAGGTAGCTGGACGGAGACAAATAGGAAACAAAAATTGGGTTGGAACCAAAATTTTCTACTATGAGTTGCAAGAAATAAAATAAGAATGAGTCTCAAATCCATGTCTACGATCACCTGCTCGCAAAGGAAAACAATGGGTCTAGGAATTAGGAATTCACTCGAGTCCGCACGCAAATTCTAGGCATTGGAATCATATTTGTGACAATTCTGTTTTGTCTGTGCAAAAAGTGTGTTGACACCCAAAAATGTCCGGATATTGTTTTTGATAGTTTGGACACGTCAAAGTAGTCATAAACATGATCAAGACGAGATGGGAAAGTCGGGAGACTTAGGATCCGGCGAAAATACGCGCCGGACGCTGGAGTCCAGCCAAGTCGCGTCCAGCGCGAGGTCGATGGATGCTCCGGTGCCCGGCCAGAGGTGCAAAGTATGCGCCGAACGCTGGACACTTGGCGTTCGACGCTCTCTTCGCGGGCGTCCGGCGGAAGACCCACCTACAGGCCTCTCGGGCTGCATCCGGAGAGGCACCGGACGCAGAGACCCCGCGTCGGTGTGACCGCCCGCTGCAGGGTCCTGCGGACCGTGTCCGACGCGGCGACTGGCGCGTCCGACGCGTGTGCAGGCGGTTCGTGTCCGAACCGATCTTATTCGTGATCGGTTTTTGGAAGGCGTTGGTGCTTGGAAACACATCTAAGGTGGTTCCTAAGGGGATAAGACCCCCCCTCTATATAATGAGAGGTTCATGGACGATTTGATCTCATCTACATCCAATCAAACACAGTCAATCTACCAACTCCTTTTACCCTTTTCCAAACCCTAATCTGCTGTCCGGCGACGTTCTCGACAAATTTCGTTGGCGTTCTAGGTGGCCTTGCCGATCCTAGAAGACCCTTCGTGTGCATCCTCCTGACGGATCCTTCCGGAGGTTGTTCCGAAGCTCGTTTCAGCCGAGATCAAGGTCTACATCGCCTCTACCGGTCTCTAGATCGGTTTTGGTGATCAAGCTGCGAGTCTTGCTGTCCGTTACAAGTTGATCGTAATCTCGTGGACGTCCAAGGCCCTACCGGTGTATTGGTGCAAACCCTAACTCGCGTCAACAAAGTGTCACATGAATTTCAGATTACCTATTAATCGACTGTTGGTTGTTTGATTACATAATTAAACCGTAGAGAGAGCACAGTCATTATACTAGTTCCACAAAAGAACGACCAACCACACCATCATGATGATGATCGATGTCTCCGTGCTAGTCCAGTCGTGCATCACTTGATGCTCTTGAGGTTTCTATTTGCGACGTCGTGTTTTCAGATGTTGAAGATACGAAATTGATTCGGATGTTGAAGATACAAAATTGATTGGAGGATACATGCAATCGATCGATTCAAATGATAGTAACACTACTGCACTGCCATGAAATTATTCATGTAGGGTTGACCTTCACAGATAGTACATAAATTCTTCAAATACAAACCTTGCTTTGGACACTCGACAGGAGTTGGCATGTGTGAAGTCAAACCAAAAAATGGTAAATTAGTACATCAATCATCATTGTTGTAAAAACTGAGTTATATGATAAATAAAACAAATTCATTGTCGTAAAAAAACACATCTACAAAACCGCAAGTAGTGAAAAGAAAATAGATGAGGATAGCCCTAGTATAAACCGTAAGTAGTGAAATGAATTAAAATAAATACTGCTTACGAACCGTGAGCGAAACTAACTCTTTCTTCACAAAGAAAATAATATAACTCTGACAAAAGAAATCAATACAACAATGCGACTCGTTTTAAATCTAATTTCAGTTGAAACATAAAAAATCTCGTTTGCATACACTCGAAATGAACTAAAATAGGGGTTCAAAAGCTTGGTACAACGGGACACCATCAGACATGTCGTCTCCACTCTAAAGCTAAGCTTTTCAGGATGTAAAAGGTGAATTCTCAGCTTCCAAATCAGGAATGTAAACATTTAAGGAGGTGGAAACATGAAACCTTCAGCACAAAGTTTTCAAACAACTTCACGTAACTCTTCAATTACTTCTTTCAAATTCCCCGGTAGTCTGTGCATGACACCAGCCAAGAACTCCATGAGGCACACTACGGTAAGTGTTGCTTTCTGCCCTTTCCTCTTCTCCTGCTCATTGAGGGGCTCTAGTTGCTTCATTATATCCATTGTACGGCCTAGACTTTTCTTTTTTTCTTGGCTGAGTTCACCGACAACGCTCCCCGGTGGCACGAGAGTCGGTTGGTAACCCCAGCAAAATGCATATTCATTCAACTCTGGCCTCAGGTTGGGTGGTAGCTTTGTACAAAAAATCTCCGAGGTCAAAGGAGGACGGAGTAAGTAGAGTCTATCGGGATTGTTGAATCCATCGTTCATGTGAAGAACTACCACACCACCACAGTCCCAAGCGCCGGTGATTGAGCAATGTTCGGTATTAGTTTTGTGCTTATCAAAGACACAAATGTTCTCCCATTGGTGATCCACCGTGAGCATCCACAAGGTTTTGTTGTTCCAGTGATATGTTTCTATGCATGGACGGCCAAATATCTCCATGAGCCTTGACGTTTCCAGATAATCATGAGGTATGTGGCCATCGCTGGGTAAGTTGATGGTGGCAACAGTCTCGTCATCAACATCAAAAGCGAAAAGAACTCCCTTGGGGATATGGAGGAGGTAAACTATACCATCAGTGTAAAGCGAATTGATTATTACTTTACTAGAATAATCATACTTCTTATAGAAAAGGCGAAAGAATAGTTCGCTTTGTGCTCACCACGCAGCTGGCCTTCAAGTTCCGCGTCCGCATCGCCCTCCCGCAGGGGCGGCTGATATGGGCGACTCAAACCCCAGCCGCCGCCGGCGGCCACCCCACCCTTCCCTCTCCTCGCCGCTGCCGGAGGGCGCCGCCGGAGGCCCGTGCGGCTCCCAGGGTGTGGTGGCGGCGAGGCTCCTTCCGTTTGGCGGGCCTCGCGAGCTCCTCCGCGGGGAGAAGCCCCTGCTGATGCAAATTTGGTGGAAAAGGCGTTGATTTGGAGGTGGGCCCGGACCGGCGTCGTGGCTTCGCGCGGCGCCGTCGTGACCCCGCCGGGCAGCACCGGCTCTACTCCGCGGATCCGGCCCTCCCGCAGCCAGCTCGGGCGCCTCCTGCTGGTCCCGGGCGGGGCCTCCCGGTGTGGGCTTAGGATCGGTGGTGGAAGGAACTTGTTGCGGGCTATCCTCCGGCGGGAGGTGGTGGTGGTGCTACATTACCAACCAAAGAACACTGAAGTATCTTTCGCCCGGATCCGGCCTTTCCGGCCATGGATCCGTCGCCCTTCGACGCTGCCGCCCCTCCTCGCCCCCGGGCGCCCCTCCTCCCTGCGCCTCCCGACTTGGTCGGGAATCTCATGTTTTAAACCGGACGGGCGACCTCGGGTGGCGGCATGCTCATCCATCCCCGGCGCCACGGGATGCGCAGCCAACCCCCTCCCCTCCATCCGGTGGCTGCTGTTCTGCGTCCCGCTCCTCGGACGCGCCCCGGGGCGGCCATGGCGCCCTGGACCCCTTTGCGGTGCTCCCGAGCGGTGGAGCTTTGCGGTGGGGGTCCCGGCGCTGGCAGATGCTCCCGTGCGGCGGAGCCTCTGCACGGCCATCTTGGAGCTGCTCCGTGAGCTTCGCCGTCGGCCCTGACAAGATCCTTGGGTTCTCGGCGTCTTTGCTCTCAACAAACAATGGGCGCGCTGGCGGCGCCGGCGCCTCCTCCTCGCGGGCGAGTCCGGTTTGCGGCTCCGTGTGGCGGAGGCGACCGGTGCCTCCCCTTCGTCCGTCCGCCACGATGTGTCGGTCGGGGCGCCTCCCACCTCGCGGGCGAGTCCGAGCGACTACGCGTGTGGCGGCGATCGACTAGATGTCACAAGGGGATTGAACCTTAAATTTTGCCGCTCGCCTCCCACCATCTCGGGGGCGAGTCCGGACGCTGCTCCGTTTGGTGTGGCGGCGGCCAACAACCCTTCTAAGGCGCGAGGCGACAGACGCTGGTCGGTGCGTGCCTCCCAATGGTCCATCCTGTCGAATCGCGCAGCGAGTCCATTATTGGCTCGCGCGAAGTGGAGGCAACCGGCAACCCTCTTCTCGTCTTGGTGCAGACTTGACGGCCGGTGCGAGCCTCTCAATCCACGCGGGCGCCAAGTCCATTTTGGCTCCGCGAGGTTTGGCGGCCTACCGGCGGTGTGGCACCCTTCCCTCTCCCAGCTACTGCCTCCCTCAGTTCGGGAGCGAAGGTTCTGGGTGAAAGCTTAGCTCAGATCTTTCTGAGCCAGCGACGAGTCTCTCCTTCCTGAAGGCGTCGTTGAAGTTCCTTCTACAGCTTCTCCACCTCGGCTCAAGGATCGGGCGAAAGCCTTGCCAAGCTCTCGCTTGGCTAACGATGATGATGTTACGGCGTCATACACCTTCCTGGAGGCATCGTTGAAGACTTCTTGTGTCTTGGTGTAGTAGTCTCGCTCTCGCCACTGTTCTCCTTGTGGTTGTGCCTGGCGTCATTTGTGTTGTGTTGTTTCTTTTGTGGGTTAGCCACACTATAGCCTCGGGGCGAGAGGCTGTTGTAAGGTTTTAGTCCGGTTTCCCATAATTAAGCTGGACGACGGGCGGTTTTAACCTCGTTTTCCCCAAAAACGAGGCTATCCGCCATTTTGGGCACTTGAATATATTCAGGTGGGGAGCGCCTCCCCCCCGGTGAAAATTCAAAAAAAAAATACTTCTTATAGAAAAAACCTTCTGCTTCTTGGTTACCAGACAACACAGTCCGACACAATTGCGGTTGTTGCTCCTGTCCAGCGTCTCCAAGCGAGTAGACCAGCAGATCCTTGGGATACTTATCGTCGTAGGAATTGCTTGCACACTTGCGCGCTATCAGTAGTTTGTAGGTTTGGCTCCTCTTGCCGTAGCCGAACGCCCGAACCCCAGTACACAGTCTCCTCTTGTTGAACCAGGGATTGTCACTTCCTTCTCGCCGTTGGCATCGCATGGGTTCCAGAACACACACCTAGACGAGTTGGCAAGCAGCAGGACACCGCGGCACGTGTTGACGTACTTCATGCCGAGGTACCTTGTCCCAGTGAGCGATCGTGTCGGTGCTCCGGCGCCGCCTGCGACGTGGAAGCTATGAAACTCGCTGACGGCGTCGTGTTGTCCCCCTGCCTATCTTGGCTGTCGTGATGTACGCGATCTGCGGGCGAGACAAGATGCTTCTGACGATGTTGTCGCCCATGCCTCCTGAGCTTGACGCCGCAGCAGCTGTGCTGGCTCCTCTCTTCCTTTTCCTCTTCGTGGCTGGCTTTCTTGGCGCCGCCGCCGCCGCCGCCGCCGCCTCGATCTTATGTATGTGTTCCTTCGTCCTCGCCATGCTCTCGATGATCGATCGGTTGCTGAATAAGGGTTTATTACCCTCGCAGATGTTTATCCAAGATATGTACCGCCGTCAAATGAGAAGCTGGAAGCCTTTTATTACGTTGTTGGCCCGGCCCAACTGGAGCGGAAGAGTCGACTCCAATTCCAACTCCAAGTCTCCAACACGAGAAGGAATTAAGCGGCATCCATTGCGTCCAATTCCAAGTCCAACACGGAAGGTTCAGTGAGCCAAAGAGCGCAGCGACGTGATCTCACGGTTCGTCGAAAAAGGTCCTCGACAAGAGATGAAGAGAAAGCAGGCGGCGAACGATCCGGCGCCGTCTCGTCGGATGCCACCACTTGCGCGCGCCACCGAAAGTAAGAAGAACGCCACGGCGGCTATGGCGGGGGCGCTAGGAGAGGAGGAGTTGGACAAGTATCGGCGGCTGTCGAAGTCGGACATCCGGTGGATCCTGGCTTTGAAGCCGACGAAGCCCCCAGCCCGCTTCGCTGCCCTAAAACGCAGCAATCCGGACCTGACGCCTCAGCCCGGTGAGGAAGCGGACGAAGACAAGAGGAGGCAATACCGCCCTGTTCTACGAGTTGGAGGAGAATCTCCCTGCCACGCAGGAGTGGGTGCGCACCGAGCTCAAGGACAAGGGCTACATCGAAGTTGATCGGGAGACGGCCAAGTGCAGGGCCGAGGTGCAGGCAGTGATCGACCGAGAATGGCCGGCAATCGAAGAAAAAATGAAATCCCTCGTCCTCGCTGAGAAGGAGTACAAAAAGGTGTACCAAGGTGGTGGTGGTGATGGCGGCGGCGGTGAGAGTGATTCGGATGATGGTGAAGGCTCTGATGGGAGCGAAGACGAAGAAGAGGATGCATGAACTGTACTACTAGAGGATGTGAGTGGTTCTGATGAGAGGGTGAAGAGGAAGATGACAAGTTGGAATGCAATGAGGCTTATAGTTTAATGTATTTATTTAAGTGCTCATGTCATATCTATCTATAATATGCTTGCTGGATGCATTGGCGTGTATATTATATAATTTATTGAAGTTAGAACTCTTATATCTGTTACTGATCATGCTATGCTGCAAAGAGTTTGCTTATAACTGCAAAGAGTTCTCCACTACTACATTGTTAGATGATAGATATTCTTGACATTGTCTATGTACATTGTAACTAGGTAGTTCCTAGATTGTAGGTGATGATCTTATCACTTGTAACAATCTTGTAACAACCCTAGGATGTAAGCCACCGCCGTGGGGGCTGTTCCCCGGCCTATATAACATGAAACCCGGGACCAGGGAGAGGTCACCGGTTCTCCCTAAGTTTTACATGGTATCAAAGAGCCAGATCTCCTAACGGAGTCCTTCATCATGTCGTCCTCTTCCTCCTCCGCTGCGCAAACTGCTGCCCTCTCCGCCTTCAGCTTCCTGCCGGTCAGTGAGAAGCTGACTCGTGCCAACTTCAATTTCTGGTGCGCTCAGATCATCTCTTCCCTTCGCGGCGCAGAAGTCTACGACTATCTTAGCCCCACAGCCACACCACCAGCCAAACTCCTTCCCAAGAAAAAGCCCGACGATCCTGATGAGATACCGGTCGTAAATCCGGCGTATACCGCCTGGATGGCGAAGGACCAGCAGGTCCTGAGCTATCTCCTTGTCTCTCTATCGAGGGATGTGCTGCTCCATGTGTCGACGGCCACGACGGCTGCCGCGGTGTGGGCGAAAATTCAAGATTTCTTCTCCTCGCAATCGCGAGGACGGCTCATCAGCACTCGGATGGCCCTCGCCAATGTGACCAAGGGCACGTCCACGATCACGGAGTACGTCAACAAGATGCGGTCGCTTGCGGATGAGATGGCATCTGCAGGTTGCCGCATGGGGAACGATGAGCTGGTCTCCTACATCCTGATGGGCCTCGACGAAAAGTACGACGCCGTGGTGACTTCGGTCACCAACAGGTCAGATCCAATCTCCCTCGGAGAACTTTACTCACAGCTTATCATCCATGAAGCCCGGCGCGATCTTCAGCGCGATGGTGGCTCCTCCGTCAACTTCGCCTCCCGTGACAACCGTGGCGGCCGTGGTGGTTTCGGCCGCAGTGCGGGTGGTCGTCAAGGTGCTCGCCCCAAGGGTGGGCGCAACAACTCGGGGGCCGCGGCAGCTCCTTCCAAGCCGGTCTCATTTGCCAAGTGTGTGGCAAAGAGGGCCATCCTGCGTTCCGCTGCTACAAGCGGTATGACGAGTGCTTCCAAGGTGGACAACCTCAACAACAGAAGTCTGCCTCCAACGTCACGACCTCTTACGGGGTCGATACCAACTGGTATATGGACTCGGCCATCGATCACATCACCAAGAACCGGAGAAGCCGACCTTCCACGATAAGTACCGCGAGGGGGGGGCGATTGCCTCACCGCCAATGGTTCAGGTATGAAGATATCACATATTGGTCACGGTTCCGTGCCACCCCATCCTCTTCCCATCCAATCCATCTTCGACATATTCTTCATGTACCGATGCAAACAAAAGTCTTATTTCGTCCATCGTCTTGCACAAGACAATAATGCTTTGGTTGAATTCCACTCGATCGTTTTTTGTTAAGGAGATGGAGACGAAGAAGACGCTCCTCACAGGCGAGGGCTGAAAGAGGTCTCTACCCCATCGGTTCATCTTCGAGTAGATCGTTGTCGTCCACCAATAAGCGGCTGGGAGTTGTCAAAGTGCCTAAGTCCATGTGGCATAGTCGTCTAGGACATGCTTCGAGTCCTATTATTATCGTGTCATTAGCAACCATAAGTTGCCATTGTCTTCCAATGAGAACAATAAAGGTGTGTGTGATGCTTGTCGGCAGGAAAAATTCATCAATTGTTGTTTCCTAAATCTACTAGTATTTCATCTAGTCCCTTAGAACTTGTGTTCTCTGATGTTTGGGGTCCTGCTCCCACATCAGTTGGTCGGTTTGATTACTATGTAAGTTTTATTGACGATTACTCGAAGTTTGTTTGGATCTATTTGATTCGGCACAAGTCAGATGTGTTTCAGTGTTTTCGAGATTTCCAAAATCTTGTTGAACGTCAATTTGACAAAAAAAATCCTAGCCATGCAAACTGATTGGGGTGGGGAATACCAATCCTTAAATTCTTTCTTTAAACGTGTTGGCATCCATCATTATGTCTCTTGCCCTCACACACATCAGCAAAATGGTGCTGCTGAACGCAAGCACCGGCATATCGTAGAGATGGGTCTTACTCTTCTAGCTCATGCATCCATGCCATTGAAATTTTGGGATGAGGCTTTTCAAACTGCGGTCTTCCTCATAAATAGGCTCCCATCTAAAGTCATTAACTATGACACGCCTCTCCACCGTCTCTATGGCCACGAACCGGATTATACTTCTCTACGCACCTTTGGCTGCGTGGTATGGCCCAATCTTAGAGCTTACAACACCCATAAGCTTCAATTTCGCTCCAAGCATTGTTTTTTTGTTGGTTATAGTAATGCGCACAAAGGGTTCAAATGCCTTGACCCTAGTGAAGGCCGCATATACATCTCTCGTGATGTAGTCTTTGATGAGACTGTTTTTCCATTTGCTAGCCTCCACCCCAACGCTGGTGCACGTCTTCGCAAAGAACTTAGTGTTCTTCCCGATGTCCTCCTTAATCCATCCATGTCGTTTGGGGATGCCTCGATTCGTGATCAATTGTGTGGTACTTCTAACCCGACTAATCAGTTGTCAAGCTCTTTGGTGCATTCACAGGATACAGGAACAAATTCGGCAACAAATGGTGCTCAAACCGGCGAGATTGAAGCTTCTCTGCAGCCATATTTCATGTGTCGGATCGCCGGCGACAGCACGGCCTCCCAGGATGATCCTTCTGCACCGCATCAGGCTCCTGTCCCGCCATCCACCTCGGGTTCAGGTCGCACCGCGTTGTCGGACGCCGCACCGTCCCCGTCTCCAGGATCTTCTGTGGGCGGTGCGGAGTTGCCTCTCTCTTCGGCCACAGCAGGCACGCCGCAACCTGATCCGCTTCGGGGAGACACGCTGTCGAAGCTGATCCGGCTGCGGCTGCTGCGGGATCTCGTGTGGCACCTCACGGGATCCGGTGCGGTGAGCCCGGTGTAGCCGATGCTGCACCAACAGAACCCTCAGGCGCTCCTATTTCACCTCAACGCCCGACTAAAGGTCTCGGCGTGGGATAGTGAAGCCTAAGCGCAAGACACCGGCGGCTTAATCGGTGGGGCATGGCCATGGTCACCACTCCAGAAGAACCGACGAGTGTCAATGAAGCATTCAAGAACAAGAAGTGGATTGAAGCCATGGATAGTGAGCATCAAGCCTTGATCAAGAACAAGACCTGGCACCTAGTTCCACCACCGAAAGGTAAAAATGTCATAGGATGTAAGTGGGTGTATAAGGTGAAGAAGAAGGCAGACGGGACTGTGGATCGGTACAAGGCCCGGCTTGTAGCAAAAGGTTACAAACAACAATATGGAATTGACTATGAAGACACGTTCAGTCCAGTTGTCAAGGCCGCCACTATTCGATTGGTTACGTCCATTCTTTGTCACATTGACCGGTGCTGCTTGGCGATTAGGCGTGCAAAATGCTTTCCTCCATGGAATCTTGGAAGAAGAAGTGTACATGCATCAACCTCCTGGTTATGAAGATAAAAGTCATCCAAGGTATGTGTGTAAGTTGGACAAGGCTTTATATGGTCTCAAACAAGCCCCACGGGCATGGTATGCCAGGCTATATGCAAAGTTGATGTCACTAGGATTCAAGGCGTCCAAGGCAGATACATCATTGTTCTATTATAGTAAAGGAAATATCAAAATGTTTGTTTTGGTTTATGTCGATGGTATCATCGTCGCTAGTTCATCACCGAAGCAACAAGGGCCTTTGTTAAAGAGATCTACAAGGAGACTTTGCTCTCAAAGATCTAGGTGACCTACACTACTTTACGGGAATAGAAGTCAAGAAAGTCAAGGATGGACTTGTGCTTACACAACAGCGATATGCATCGAAATATTAGCTCGGTGCGGGATGAGTAAGTTTAATGCAATCGATACACCATCGGCCACGACCGAGAAGCTCGGTGCATATGAGGGACACCCGCTCGGGCGGTGATATGACGCGATCTGAAGCTTGGTAGGTGCTCTACAGTACTTAACACTTACTTGACCTGATTTGTGTTTTGCAGTGAACAAAGTCTGTCAGTTCTTGCATGCACCAACAACTACACACTGGAGTGCAACAAAACGTATATTGCGGTATATACAAGGAACGTTGAACCTTGGCATCGAATTGGTAACTCAAAGACTATGTGTGTGAGTTCTTTTCTCGATGTTATTTGGGCGAGGATGTGTTGATGATAGAAGATCCACAGGGGGCTTTTCTCGGTGAGAATCTCATTTCATGGAGTACTCGCAAGCAGCCAACAGTTTCACGCTCCAGCACCGAAGCAGAATATAAGTCTCTTGCCAATGCCACAGCAGAAATAATTTGGGTTCAGAAGTTGCTTCGGGAACTTGGGATTCCTCATCCATCACGAGCTCGATTGTGGTGTGACAATCTAGGTGCAACATATCTCTCTGCAAATCCGGTGTTCCACGCCAGAACGAAACATACCGAGATTGACTTCCATTTCGTCAGAGAAAGGGTGGCACAAGGGTTGTTGGAGATTCGATTCATTAGTACAAATGATCAATTAGCAGATGGTTTCACTAAGGCATTGCCTCGTGTAAAATTGAGAGAGTTTAGAAACAATCTCAACCTTGTATGTGGCTGAGATTGAGGGGGGATGTTAGATGATAGATATTCTTGGCATTGTCTATGTACATAGTAACTAGGTAGTTCGTAGATTGTAGGTGATGATCTTATCACTTGTAACAACCTTGTAACAACCCTGGGATGTAAGCCACGCCGTGGGGGCTGTTCCCGGCCTATATAACATGAAACCCGGGACCAGGGAGAGGTCACCGGTTCTCCCTAAGTTTTACATACATTGCATCGGCGTTGAAGATGCACAACAAAAGTGTTTGAAAAATTGTAATGTTTGGTCGATCTTGGCAGTTAATTTGGTCATGTCCCACTAGATTTATCCATGTAACACTGAAATGCTTTGGTTTGTTTGTCACATGTAATATGTTTGTGTTTCTAATTAGTCTGTCGATGAGGTATCGTACCTGGACTTTGTGATCATGCCCTTGTATGCTAAAATTTGTCAAATTCCTTTTCAGATGTTACATTGTTCTCATTAAGCATAGGGGCATGCAGATTGCGGAGGTGCCCTATTGATGTTTGCTTCCTTCTTTTATTGGAACTCCAATTTCGTTTGACATAAGTGTAGTGTATTGTTACTTATTGTGTGATTCATCATCCTTGCTCTCAATGTCCTGTGAATTACCCTCAGTGATTAATGGTGTCATCAGATTACTAATCAGTAGTTGTGCTGTTGTTTCTGTCATATATACTCTTTTCGCCCAAGGCAACACACTTCAGATATCCCCACATATATCCCCTACATACTAGTGCAGGAAATTTGGTTTCACTGGTATGAAGAAGGGTTCTGTGAGCATACATGCTGATGCTGAAGCGCATGTGAATAACAGCAACTGAGCAACCATAGATAAATCTATAAGGTGTAGAAAAATGAGGACATTATGATGCAACAGCGGCATAGACAGCAGATATTGTGCAGTAGACTAGAGTGTGTTGCATAATTCCTGTCATCAGCTTATCAACAAGTTCGTGTGTGTTACATAATGTGTGAGCTGAATCCCCTATTCGTGCCATTTCTTGCCATGGTAGGATAATTGTACTGCTTGAGGATGCCCCCTGGTACATCAAATTCAGTTAGTGCACTTTATTTTTCTGCATTTGAACTGTATAATATTAGTTCTGTGCTTCAGGTAGTCTCCTGGTATTATTTCAGTGTATTTGATTGAAACTGTATACTATTGGTTCTGTGTGTTTGAGGTTGCTGAGGCTTGCGCTCATTCTTTTTCAGATGTTGTTCACCTGTTGTCACTCACTAAGCATATATGCGCTTGGAGTTGAACAGTGATGTTCTCTGTGTAGCAAAGTATAAAAAGATAAAATATGTGTTTCAATGATATAGGGAAATTAATGGTTCAGGCTTCAGAGAGGCTTGGTCTTAGAACTAATTCTCTGATACGACAAACAAGGCGGATAATACCAAGCTGCACTAGCATCGACATCAGGTGGTGCATTGTATACTGTCTTTTGCGTACTGTTTGGCTAGATGATACTACCAGCAACTGGGGAAAATGTTATCAGAAAGACAGAACTTTGAGCCTGACAGAATTCATTCTTCCGATATGGTTTTCAACATGAACCTTGAGCCTGACACAATTATTCATTTTCCGATATGGTTTTCAACCTGAACCTTACTCACTCCGTCTCTAAAAGATTGTCATCGCTTCCCGATACACAAATGCTGACAATTATATATTAAAATATAAAAACATTTGTGCTAAGTAATTAGCATCATCGGAAAGATCTTAAAGTCTAGTTTTTAACAAATTTATTTGAAAATTTAAATGTTGCATGTATTTTCTACAAATTGAGTCAAACTTATGGCACGCATCCCATGGTGACGGTCTTTTTAGGGACAGAGGGAGTATGTCCTTATCCGGAATATATCTGGATCGAGCATGATGTCAGGCTTTCTGATAGGCCGTTGGTCTTGATTGTCCAGTGGTCCTGCACTAACTTGTAGGAAAAGTCTGGCACAAGCAGGTTATCTCATGAACCTGATGACATAATAACCGTGTGTTTGGTTGGAGAGCGGAGGCGAGCCGGGTCGAGCAAACCCGCCTCACGGCTGTTTGGATGAAACACGGGAGGGTTGAGTTGGCTCCAAGGTGGAATATTTCGTCAAGATACGGGTTCGTTTTGTTCCTCAAAATCTAAGGGATGGAGCCGACCCGCCCGAGTTTGCTTGCTTTCCGTTCCTTCCGTTGCTCTTCCATCTCCATGCTCGTCTTCTTCCTCGCTCCGGCACGTACCCCAGTAGCGGGCGTGGCCTTCCCTCCCTCGCGGCTAGCCTTTACCCCTTGAGTTCTCCTCGCCGTGAGCTTCTCCCGCGGCCGAGCTTCTCCCCTGCCGGTGCCTCTCCTCCGCGGCCCCTGCTTCCACGGCATAGCAGCGGCCTTGCTTCCCCAGCGCACCGGCCAGAGCAGTTCAACCGGATCTGGCCAGAGGAGAGTAGAGGAAGAAGACAGATGTGACACTGGCACGTGGGCCCGCCGACACTATAGCAAACGGTGTCAAATATACCATCTAACCCTCTTTTTCAACCCATCCAACCAAACAAAAAATAGGATGGAATCAACCCAACCTAAAACTGCTAACCAAACATGAGATGGGTTGGAGCCGTCCCTAAAACCCGGGATGGAATCAACCTAACCCACTGGGCCCCCAACCAAACACACGGACCATCTTATTAGTTAGAAAAAGGGTTGGAGTTGGGTTGCTACGTGCTGGCCCACGACACAATACATTGTATGCAGGAATTTATTTATCCAAAAAAATTCAGGAACTTTATTTTTATATCTTTTCTGAAAAAAATGCAGAAACTTTATTTTTCCACTTTTCCTATGTTTCTTTGGAAAGAAATTTCAAAACAAATCTTCTGACGTCACGGTGACCGTTTTGAACCACAAAACAGGCAACGATGCTGCTCAAGTGCTGCACGCACGCACGCCATGTGCCTGCCAATCCTTTGTTCAAAAAATTGTTTAAATCTGTTGTTTTTTCATATAAAAAATATTTATTGTCTCTTGTTTGATGTGGTAAAATTGTTCAAATCTGTATTTGTCCTTTGTGCTAGAACACCACCCTCTTTTTGTTCTTGTTTTCCATAGAAAAAAAATTATTAATTGCCTCTTATCTGTTGTGGTAAAATTGTGCTAGCTAACACTTGATGACGAGATCTTAACCTTAGATGATCTAAGGGTCTACCATGTTACAAGACATGTTGGTTATTTTTCTTACGGCAGTGCTAAGCTTCTCATCTGGAGCGGCGCTGCAGTTGTTCTTGCATGCAGAGAGAAATGGGATGTGGATGTGACGTGGTGTAATGATGCATGTCACATAGAAGGGGATGAGATGGGATGGGGATGTGGGATGGTGTGGTTGTTGTTGCTGCATGTGTGGCAGAGAGTGGATGTGAGATGACATGATGTTGCGTGTGAGAGAGGAAAGAGGTAGGGGCTAGTTTTGTATCTGAAATACTCCCTCAGTCCCTCCATTCAAGAAAACATCAATTCTAGCACAATACCTTGTTTAAGTTCATCAAGTTTGACCAATTATAGATAAAAAAAACTATAAATAATTACAATACCAAATAAATATCATTAGATTATTTAAAAAATATATTTTTATAATAAATTATTTTCGAGCTATAAATATGAATAGTATTCTCTAGAAATTTGGTCAAACGTAAGCTATTTTATTTGGCACACAACCCATAGTTGCATGTTTTAAGGAATGGAGGCAGTACTACTCATTAGCTTTAACAATTCTGACAATCATATTTATGCCATATAATTAGTATTATTAGAAAGATATTTAAATCTTCTTTTTAATAAATTTATTTGTAGAAACAAATGTTACACACATTTTATACCAATTGAGGCAAATTTATGACACAAAAAAACAGGACAGAGATAAAAATACTACAGATAAAATGGGACCAATTTAGAGTATTTTTACATTTGTATACTTTTATTACGCTTGCCGAATGTACTGTACCCAATGGTACTTTGCCCAAGAAATGCAAGAGAGAAGTCACACCAATTTACAATGCACATTAGAGAAAAAAAAAACCAGTGTGTACCCAATGTCACACTTGCCCAAGAAATGCAAGAGAGAAGTCATACCAATTGAGGAAAAAGTCTACATCACCCCCTCAACTATAGGTGATAGACTGCATAACCCCCTAACCTATGAAGCGGTCTATATCACCCCCGAACTTTCGAAAAACGGTCAAATTACCCCTAAAACAGTTTTGAAAAATCATAGTAAATCACAGAAAAATCGTAAAATAAAAATTAAATTGTGTTAGACTCTAAATGAGTAGATCTACACAATGAACATATAATATGGTATGCTTTAGTACATTTTTTTTTACAGCTATGAGGAAAAAAACAGAAATTTAAAGCTACAACAAAAAAATGAACTAAAGCATGTCATATTATATGTTCATTGTGTAGATCTACTCATTCGAGTCTAACACAATTTGATTTTTTATTTTACGATTTTTCTGTGATTTACTATGATTTTTCAAAACTGCTTTAGGGGGTAATTTGATCGGTTTTTGAAAGTTCAGGGGGTGATATAGATCGTTTCATAGATTAGGGGTTATGTAGTATACCACCCATAGTTGAGGGGGGTGATGTAGACTTTTTTTCCTACCAATTGACAATGCACATTAGAAAAAAAAACCCAGTGTTCATTAGATTTAGTGTCAATATCCCTGTGTTCTAAATTATGTGTCCTTTTTGTTAGTGTGCGAGAAGTTTGACTCGATTTATAGAAAATATATGTAATATTTGTATCTCTAAATAAATTTATTAAAAATATTAGATTCAAATATCTTTTCTATGATACAAATTGTGTGACATAAATATTTATATGTTTATATATGTTTTATCAAAGTTATTCTCCATACCGACGATTGAGTACCAGACATCATATACAAATTTTAGTAGCCCCAACCTCCCCCTCTCTATCTATCACAAACACTACATAGCATCCTCTTCCTCTGGCATGCAGAAGTGGCACGACACACCACCCATCTCTCTCACATGAACAATAGATGTAGCGCTTCACTGTATCCTCTCTCCTCTGACATGCACGACATATGTAGCGGGATCACATGCACGGGCGCACCACACCCTACCTACCTACCTCTCTCTCTCTCTCTCCAGTGAAGGGCATACTAGTGCACCGCACGCCATCCCTGGCCTAGTCCGGTAGTCCGGCGTATGTCTATCTCTGTCATCATCAGCCACCAAATCTTGGGACGACCCTGGCCACAGCTGATGACTACAGAGATAGACATATGCAGTGGAGCAGCAGTCTGCCATGCTGTGGGTCATGGCCCGACCCTACCGTTCCCGAGATCCGGGCGTAGCACTATCGCGCCATGATCTGCGGCGCGACGGCCGCGTTAGCGTGGACCGCATGCAGACTTGCCACGTGAGCAGGCTCGCCCCGTATGCATGCCGCATGCATGGGCGGCAGTGCAGTAATACCGGTGAGGGCGCGGCCAAAAGGGTTAGATCTAGAATTTAAGTTTGACCCGGGTCAAATTTAAAATTTGTTTCAAAAATGTGTTAAAAATAATAAAAAAAAATCCCGAGTTGAAGGCATGCGCCGATTAAATGGCAAATCCCACATTCGCCGGCCCTCCTAAAACGTACGTCTCCTATATTTGGACGGTGGGAGTAAGAGTCCTGAAAAAAGGGCCGGGTTAAGTCTCCCTTACATATAAATAATAAACTTAATAAACAAGATTGCGAGGTTATATATCTTGGATCCATTATTCAGCAACCGGCCGATCGAGAGCATGGAGGAACGCAAAGATGAGATCGAGGCGGCGGCGGCAGCGGCAGCGCCAAAGGAAAAGGAAGAGAGGAGCCCAGCGCCGCCGCTGCCGCGTCAGGTGGCTCAGTCATGTGCGACGACATCGTCCGCAGCATCTTGGCCCGTCTACCGGTGCGCACCTTGGTCGCCTCCACGACACTCTCCAAGCATCACCACCGCATGATACTCTGCCCGGAGTTCAGGAGCCTCCACTGCCGCCTCGGCCCGCCTCTGTCTCGCCCGCAGATCGCGTACATCGCGACGGCCAAGATAGGCAGGGGACGATACGTCGTCAGCCAGTTTCATAGCTTCCACGTCTCCGGCGGCGCAGGCGCGCCGACACGATCGCTCACCGGGACAAGGTACCTCGGCATGAAGTTCATCAACTCGTGCCGCGGTGTCTTGCTACTTGCCAACTCGTCTAGGTGCGTGTTCTGGAACCCCTGCGTTGCCAACGGCGAGAAGAAGGAAGTGGTCATCCCTGGTTTATCCAGGGGAGATTGTGTCCTGGGGTTCGGCTACGGCACACGGAGCCAAACCTACAAACTGCTCATAGCGCGCAAGTGTGCGAGCACTTCCGACTATCATGAGTATCCCAAGGATCTGCTGGTCTACTCACTCGGAGACGCTGGGGAGGAGCAGCAACGGCAATTGTGTCGGACTGTGTTATCCGGTAACCAAGAAGGAGAAGGCTTTTTCTATAAGAAATCTAGTTCTTCTAGTGAAGTAATCATCAATTCACTTTACACTGATGGTATAGTTTACCTCCTCCATATCCCCAAGAGAGTTCTTTTTGCTTTTGATGTTGATGACGAGACTGTTGTCACCATCAACTTACCCGGTAATGGCTACATACCTGATGGTTTTCTCGAAACGGCCAGGCTCATGGAAGTACTTGGCCGTCCATGCATGGAAACATATGACTGGAAGAGCCACACCTTGTGGATGCTCACGGTGGATCACCAATGGGAGCAAATGTGTGTCTTTGATAAGAAAACTAATGCCGAACGTTGCTCAATCACTGGCGCTTGGGGCTGTGGTGGTGTGGTAGTTCTTCACATGCATGATTTGTACAACGATCCCAATAGACTCTACTTACTCCGTCCTTCAACCATGGAGATTTTTTGTACAATGCTACCACCCAACCTGAAGCTAGAGTTGAATGAATATGCATTTTGCTGGGGTTACAAACCGACTCTCGTGCCACCGGGGAGCGTCGTCGGTGAACTCAGCCAAGAAAAGAAGAAAAGTCGAGGCCATACAATGGATATAATGAAGCCACTCGAGCCCCTCAATGAGCAGGAGAAGAGGAAAGGGCAGGAAGCAACACTGACCATCGTGTCCCTCATGGAGTTCTTGGCTGGTGTCATGCGCAGACTACCGGACAATTTGAAAGAAGTAAGTGAAGAGTTACGTCAAGGAATTTAAAATTTTTGTGCTGAAGGTTTCATGTTTCCACCTCCTTAAATGTTTACATTCCTGATTTGGAAGCTGTGACTACACCTTGCTACATCCTCAAAAGCTTAGCTTTATAGTGGAAATGACACGTTTGATGGTGTCCCGTTGTACCAAGCTTTTGAGCCCCTATTTTAGTTCATTCAAGTTTATAAAAGTGAGGTTTATGTTTAACTGAAATTAGATTTAAAACGAGTCGCATTCTTGTTTGATTTCTTTTGTCAGAGGTATATTATTTTCTTTGTGAAGAAAGAGTTATTAGTTTCCTACACGGTTTGTAAGCAGTTTTTGTTTCATTCATTGCGCTACTTACGGCTTTTGTAGATGTGTTTTATTTATCACATGCCTATTCCTGTCAAGTATTCTCTCTCCAAAGCAAGGTTCTCATTTGAAGAATTGATGTACTACTCGTTTGATGAAGACACTCATACTATCTGTGATGGTGTGGCTGGTGCTTTTGGCAACTAGTATAACGCCCATGTTAACGCTTAACGGTTTAATTATGTAATGCAAATCAATCAAACAACCAAAAGTCGATTAACAGGTAATCTGAAATTCATGTTACACTTTTCGCATAGACAAACATAATTGTCACCAATATGATTCCATGTCATGTGGGGGACGCTCGAGGCGTGGCGTCCCCGACGCGACGTGCGCAGGGGCAGCTGGAGCGCGCCGGCGCATGTCTCAGGAAGGAGTCGGCACCAGTGGCTAAAGATAGAAGGATAAAGATTTGATTTGTTAGTTTCTAAATTAAGTCCTTAAGTTTAGGACTAGTTGGTTGGCCAAGGGCATATATTCCTTGTACTGCACATTGTCATGGTCAAGCAAGATTAAACCCATCTAATCTCCCTCTCTTCTCTTAAGCCGGTGGCAAGGGGGCATAACCCTACAGACGAAGAACGGCGGCGTGGGGGCATAACCTGCCGGCCACCACGGACCACCGACTACAAGCTCCGTAGTTGGGGACCTGCTACCTTGAGAACTAACGCTCTTGACAACCTGGTATCTCGAGCCTGGGCGTTCTTCCTCCAATTCCCAGCCCAACGAGACCTCCCTTTGCCGCCGCACCCCCACCACCACAGCTCCCCCATCGCCGCCATCTTCCTCGGTGTCATCAGCCATGGGAGACCAGCCCACCCTCGCGGATCTCATGAAGAAGTTGGAGTCCCTCACCACGGACATGTCGGCTCTAAAGGCCGACGTCGAGGGCATCAAGGACAAGTCCGCGTCGACAATGGAGTGCAGCGGTAACCGCACCGACGCAGCCCGCGACCTCGACCGCCGACCCAAGTTCTAGAAGCTGGACTTCCCCGCCACGACGGCAAGACTGATCCCATGCTCTTTGTTGACGTTTGGTAAGTGCTAAAAGAATAAAGAGATTTTGCACGCGCCGCGAACATCAATGTAACTTTTCCCTAGGGAAGTATTCGTATCGTATCCATAGGGAAGCTTTGGGTAAAGAATCTAATAACTCACAATTATGTATTTACTAAAACTTAGCAAACTAAGTAGACTAAACAGGGGTAAGTGATAAATGATAAATAAAATAATACTATGAGTAATAAAGCATAAAAGTAATCTACTAATAAGAACTAAAAGAATACTAATCAAGAGGACAACGGTAGAGACAAATGTTATGACTTCTCTAATACTTTGGTTCTAAGGTAATTGAATTATGGATAGACATAGCAATCACACAATAGCACTTCGGGACATCAGAACACTAGCCACAGAAAGGGGGTGAGAAGGTGGCCAGGAAGCTCTAACTAAAGTCCTACAAACACCAACCCGAACGTGGTGGAATACGTCGGCCATCGTGGTGTCACCACCTAGGGCTACCACAAACTATCCGTGGGATTGGGTGCAACCTCAGGTAAAAACCAATAGACTAAACACCATGTCTAATCTACCAATTACTACTCTAGTCACATACGATTAACTAAAGCACTCGATGCAAGCAGAGATCCTATGCTAAAGGATAACTACTACACTAACCATAAATATATGAAAGGCATAAAAGTAAAATGAGAGAAGATAAATATATTAAAGCATAAGTCTTATAGAGAAGATACAAAGACATACCATACTCTGCAGACTCTTCTAGAACCGGAGCACAACTCCGCTCTCCCTAACTCTCAACTAGATCTAATATATTACATTGAAGAGTCTAATCCTAGATCTACATTGAAGAGAGGGAGTTCCTCACATTGGGATCCCTCTCTAATCAATGAGATGACATAGCTAATGAATTAGTAAATGAATGGGGGTACCCACGCCCTTGCTTATATAGGCGGTGGGATGAATTTTAGCCCTTGGGTTAAACCGACTTGATTGGATGGCTTAGATTGGATCTCAAGGTCGGTGGTGAGCAGCTTCTAGAAGCTAGGCTCGTGGGCCCACAGCTAGGTGCCGCCCAACCCCACCTGGTGACGGGTGGCCTCTTGCCTTTTGTGAGCTGTCTTCTCTTCTCATTTACACCCCGGAATTTACTCCAATCGCCTTGATTTGGTCATTTTCCTCTATTTCTCTATTTCTCCACTTTTCTACGTATTCTAGAATATTTCAGAGTTCTCCTGTAAAACTGAGTGTACACCAAAACTCGTGGAAATCATTAGAAATAATAATTCTTTAGTATCATTCATCCCATGATTGATAGCATTCCATATATATAAAAGTGGTCAATAACTAACGTCGACACTCTTCATCAACAAGTGCGAGTCGTACTTCAAGCAGCAGCGCACCATGGTCGAGCAACGCATCTGGATGGCGTCGTACAATCTTGAGGACATCGCCCAGCTCTGGTTCATGCAGCTCCAGAGGACGAGGGCACACCGCCATGGGGGCGCTTCAAGGACCTCCTCAGTCTGCGTTTTTGGGCCGCCCCCTGCGTTTCGGCGCCCCTGTTCGGAAGCATGGAGTGCCGCAGCACGGGCATCGTGGAGGAGTACTCCACCCGCTTCCAGGCCCTCCTACCCCGCGCCGGCCGTCTCGAGGAGTCACAACACGCCCAGCTCTTCACCGAGGACTCCTGCCGACGCCGAGCCATTCCGTTTGGATGCACAACCTAGAGACACTCGCGCCGGCCGTGAGCCTCGCTCGCCAGGTGGAGTTGATGGAGCTCGACAGCCACAGCAAAGAGGCCGCCCAAGGCTGCATCCTCGTGCCGCCGCCGCGCCACGGTGCCGCCGCCCCGCTGTCATGGGCGGCGCCGGCCCCCGGCGCCCGCGAGCACCGCTGCACCCCGGTCCGGCACGACCAACCAGGCACGCCTCACGCCCGAGGATCGCGAGCGCCGACGCCTGTGCCTCTACTACAACTCGCAACAAACCCTACTTTCGGGGGCCACAACCGGGTCTGTCGCCGGATATTCGCGATCGGCGGGGTTGAACTCGATGACGCCGCCCGGCCCCGCCGGTGCGACCGAGGCAGTGACGCCGGTGTTCTCCCTATGGGCCATTGTCGGTATGTTGTGACACCATGCGGTGCGTGTGACCGTGGGTGCGGTGACCTTCAAGTCCCTCCTCGACACCATCTCCACCCACAATTTCATCACGGAGATCACGACGCATCGCATGGGTCTCCAGGCTCAGTCCGAACCGGTTATGACCTCAATGGCGAGCGGATCTCTTGCCCGGGCGTGTTCAGGTAGGCCCCATCGGCATCGTCGATGAGGAGTTCTGCGTCGACCTCTACATCATGCCACTCGCTGGCTACGATCTGGTCCTTGGCACCCAGTGGATGGTGACCTTGGGGCTGATCATGTGGGACTTCACCAAGCGCACCATGGTGTTCACTCGCCAGGGCTGATCGGTCTGTTGGGAGGACGTGAATGCCCGCCGGTCTCCCCTCCTCGTGGCCACCGCTTCACCGATGACCCTCCTCGACAAGTTGTTGTCCGTGTTTCAGGGGCATCTTCACCGAGCCATTCGGCCTTCCTCCGCAGCCTTGGCGTGACCACAAAGATCGCCCTCAAGCCGCCGGCCGGCCGGTGGCGGTTCGGACCGTCTGAGATACCCTGCCACCCACAAAGATGAGCTGGAGCGATAGTGCGCCGCCATGATTGAGCAAGGCATCGTCCGGGGCAGTGACTCCACGTTCTCGTCCCCGTCCTCATCGTCAAGAAGCCAGACGGGTCGTGTTGCTTTCGTCAACTTCGGCGCTAAACGCACTCCACGGTGAAGGATGCCTTCCCCATCCCTATCGCCGACGAGCTACTAGGCGAGCTCCATGGCACGTGCTTCTTCACCAAGCTCGACCTGTGCTCCGGCTATCACCAGGTCCGCATGCGGCCAGCTAACATCCACAAGACGGCGTTCGGGATGCATGACGGCCTCTACGAGTTCTTGGTCATGGCTTTTCGGTTGTGCAACGCCCTGGCCATGTTCCAGGCATTGATGAACGACGTCCTCCGGCCGTTCCATTGCTGCTTCGTGCTTGTGTTCTTTGATGATATTTTGATTTCTGATTACACATGGCAGACCACTTGCGCCCACATTCGCACCGCTGGGAGCTCAGCCGCACCAACTCTTCCTCAAAGCGCTCCAAGTGCGCGTTTCGTGGCATCGTCCGTCACAGTATCTCGCCACGTCGCCTACGCGCTGGCATCACCATGGACGGCCAAGCTCCATGCCGTGCGGGGATTGGCGCGCACCCACGTCGACCACAGGCGGTATGGGGCTTCCTCGGCCTCGCCTTCTACTACAGGAAGTTCATGCACAACTATGGGACCATCGCCGCGCCGCTCACCGCACTACTTCGGAAGGAGGGCTTCTTGTGGTCCGCGAGGCCAGGCCGGCTCGCGCTTGCGCGCTCAAGGATGCGGTGACCCCGGCCCCGGTGCTCGCCATGCCAGACTTCGCCAAGATGTTCGTGGTCGAGTGCGACGCGTCGTCTCACAGGTTCGGGGCAGTGCTGGTCTAGGACAGCCACCCGATCGCATTCTTCAGCAGGCCCGTGGCGCCCCGGCACCGTGCTCTCGCCACATAGGAGCGTGAGCTAATCGGCCTTGTGTACGCCGTTCGACACTAGAGGCCTTACCTATGGGGACGCCGATTCGTCGTCAAGACCGATCACTACAGCGCGCCTCAAGTACCTACTCGATCAGAGGTTGTCCACCATCCCTCAGCATCACTGGGTGGGCAAGCTCCTCGGCTTCGACTTCACCATGGAATACAAGTCGGGGCATACCAATGCCGTGGTTGATGCCCTATCATGCCGGGACACTCCAGAGGATGGCGCGGTCATGGTGCTCTACGCCCCATGCTTCGACTTCGTCGATCGGCTTCACCAAGCACAGGCCACCGATCCATCCCTCATCGCCCTCCACGACGAGATCCGGGCGCTCGGGCAGTTGCCATGGCGCCGCGGTATCGGCTGGTCCAAGACTGGCGGCGTGGCTGCACAATCCACCAGCGTCTCCTTTGTTGTAGGAGGTTTTGGTGGTCGTCCACGAGGAGGGGCATTAGGGTGTTCAACGCCACGCCGCACCATCTCCGCCGCGATTTCCATTTCCCCAACATGAAGCGTGCGGTCGCGGGATCCGTCCGTCGTGTGCCGTGTGCAAGACAACAAGTTGGAGCATCTTCATCCGGCCGGCCTGCTGCTCGCCCCCCCTTTCGCCCGCAAAGCGTGCGGACCGACATAGCCATGGACTTCGTTGAGGCGCCGCCCGCGCCAAGGCAAGTCGGTCATCCTGACCCTGGTCGACCAGTTCAGCAAGTACAGCCAGTTCATCCCCCTCCCACACCCATACTTGGTGGAGAGTGTGGCTTAGGCGTTCTTCGCTGACATCGTCCAGCTGCACGGCGTCAGTCCATCGTCTCCGACCGCGACACGGTGTTCACCTCGGCCGGGCGCGAGCTGATGCGCTTGAGTGGCACCAAGCTCCGGATGACGAAGGCCTTCCACCCCCGGTCGGATGGGCGTCAGAGCAGGCTAACCGGGTCATCATTATGTACTTACGATGCTTGACAGGTGACCGACCCCGTGACTGGCTGCGCTGGCTGCCTTGGGCAGAGTACAACTTCAACACCACCTTCCAGTCGTCGCTGCGTGAGACGCCATTCCGCGTGGTGTATGGTCGCGACCTCCCGTCCATTCGGTCCTATGAGTAGGGCGAGACGCGGTCGCTGCCATGGATAGGACCATGGAGGAGCGCGCGGAGTTCCCGGAGGACATCCGTCTTTGGTTGGAGCAAGCCCAAGTGGTGTAGCGCCACTATGATCGGGCTCACTGCTTAGTCTCCTATCAGGTGGGCGACTGGGTCCTTCTTCGCCTCAGGCAGCGCGCAGCAGCATCCCTTCCCCAGGCGTCGACCGACAAGCTCAATAAGTCTCGGTTCTACGGTCCCTACCGCATCGTTTGAGCTCATCAATGGACGTCGCTCTTCGTCTCACCTTGCCTCCATAAGCCCGGCTACACTATATCTTCCACGTCGGGCTCCTGAAGAAGTTCCATGGCGACCCTCCGCAGGCACCGCCACCCCTACCTCCAGTCCGCCATGGGGCGGTCGCGCTGGTCGGAACACGTGGTCAAGTCGCGCTGGGTACGCGGCGTGCGCCAGGTCCTCATCTAGTGGTAGGGAGCCTCGCCGGCATCAGCTACCTGGGAGGACGTCGACACGTTCCGCACTACGTTCCCACAGTTCCAGCTCAAGGACGAGCTACTTCTCGAGGAGGTGAGAGATGTCATGTGGGGACGCTCCTACACGAGGCCGTGTCGTGTCGCGCGGCGTGTGTAGGGTCACGCTGAGCGCGCCAAGAGCATGGCTTTCGGGGAATGAGTCGGCACCGGTGGCTAAAGATAGAAGGATAAATATTTGATTTGTTAGTTTCTAAATTAAGTCCTTAAGTTTAGGACTAGTTGGTTGGCGAAGGGCCATATATTCCTTGTACCGCACATTGTCATGGTCAAGCAAGATTAAACCCATCTAATCTCCCTCTCTTCTCTTAAGTTGGCGGCAAGAGGGCATAACCCTACTGACGAAGAACGGCGGCGTGGGGGTATAACCCTGCCGGCCACCACGGACCACGACTCGAGCTCCGTAGTTGGGGACCTGCTACCTTGAGCACCAACGCTCTTGACATTCCATTGCCTAGAATTTGAAGTGCAGAAACAGTGAATTCCTGATTCCTAGACCCATTGTTTCCCTTTGGATTTGGAAGCAGGCAATAGACATGGATTCGAGAATCATTCTTATTTTATTTCTTGCAACTCATGGTAGAAAATCCAATCCAATTTCTGTTTCATGTGTATCTGCGTCCAGCTACCTAGCAAATTTTGATTCTTCTTCTTTGTGTCCATAGATGGTAGATTGAATCTTGCGATTTTAATTGTCTTGTCATGACCCAGAATTGGGCCAGCCGGGACAGGCTAAAAGGGCGACATGGCGCCGCCCACGACGGGGGCCCGGCGCGCACGCGGGCAATGGGGGGCCGGCGCCCCCGCCGCCGTCTCCTCCCCTCCCGTCCGAGTCGACTACGCCCGTCTTCAAGTTAAGATTATCTTAGGATTTTTGGTGTGTAAAGGGAATATTCCAATCTATAAGGAAGACCCTTATTAGGAAATAAATAAATATTGCTTGTAAAGGTATTCCAATCGTATAAGGAAACCTTATAGAGATTGCTTAGATTACAAGTCCCACTAGCCGGGCTATATAAGCACGCAGGCATGTAATCTCTTTGGGGATAAGCAATCAATAAAAATAGTTTGTATCTATCTCGCTCCTGTCTCCACCGCCGCCACCACCCGCCGCCAGCGCCGCCGCGACGCTGCCGCCACACCACCGCCGGCGGGCTGCCCGCCCCACCCCCCACGGCTCCACGCTCCTCTCCATTGCTCGTGCCGCCGCTGTTCGCCGCGCCCGACGAGACTGCAGCCCCCACGCTACCTTGAAGCTCCAACGGTCGATGAACATGTGTCGAGTTCAGCCCAATCTAGCGGGGCAACACTCAAATACATGCACCTAACAGTGGGACCAATGCTCCAAAAAAGTGTACACAATGGCGTATCTCAAACAGATGGAAAATTTAAGTGGTGTGTGACCTATTAGGTAAATTTCAGTGGTGTGGATTAAAAACGCGAAAATACCAGTGGTGTGAGACCAATAAACTCTACATAAAGACATTTGAGAGAAAGACATTTGAGATAAAGACAAGTAGGAGACCTTAATAATTTTGAAATAGATCAATATTTGTGATGCAAAGTGTCTAAATCCGAATGGACCTCTCCTGGGCTCAATTTTTCGACCTGTGCCAAATCTGTGTAGTTGCGTCGGCTTAGATGCAAGGCTTTTTTTTCCCTTTTGTTTCATTTTTCTCTTTTTCTTTAAAAAACAAAGATCTTATAAAATTCACGAAAAATCATCAAAAATTCAGCAAATGCCAAACTAGTTTATTTAGCTCAACAACAGTGTGATCTATCTGTAGGTTGTGCTTTGTCTATAGGTGTGTTAAATTATCCATGCATCCGTTGAATGCATATTGTAGGGCATGGCATGAGAGGGTCCCTACAAGTTTTATGCTTTTTGTTTATGCCCTTGTGTTTTGTTTCGTTGGTAACTTGAAGTTAAGTTTTAGTCCTCATTTGGGTGGTCGATGCAAATGTTTGGTTGGAAACTTGAAGTTAAGTTTTAGTCCTCAATCAGACTGATCCAACAAACAAAACTGAGTACTGTAAAAAGCTAAACTGACCTTGTTGGTTATTGCCAGCATCTGCTTGCACTCCTTCTGGTTGCACGGCATGAACTGCAGCATCTACTTGATCGGAACAGGTACTTGCACTCCTTGAGTTATTTCCATCTTGGTCACCTATGACATGGAACACATGCCCAAAAAAATTCAGATCATACATACAAGAAGGAAAGCAAAACCGAGAACATTGATTCCCATCATGCCATATCATGTCATAGTCGAGTTCATTGGCAGGGCCATGCCATTTGTCTTTTTCATCCCAATTTATGGGGTTATATGAAGCAAGTTCTCGTGGATTTTGGTTCAAGTAGATCTCAAGCCCGGGCATTGCTGGCGGATTGATAGATGGAGAGGGTTCAGCAGAGAGATCTACTACTGGGCCAGAAAACAACAGGCACCGGCAGAGTTAAAGCCATGCGGCATTTAAATGGCAAATCCCGCATGTGCCGGCCCTCCATCTGGGGGTGTAAGGTGCCGACCAGGCAGGCCCACCTAACAGCCCAAAGGCCCGCCCGGCACCCGACGCCCCCCCATTATTCCCTCGTACCCGCCGCTTCCGCCCCGCCCGTCGGCGCCCTAGGGCTCGCCGGAGCTAGCGCCAGTCCCCTCTCTTCTTCTCCCCTAACCCTAACCCTAGATGCCATTGCCGCCGCGCCTCCGAGCACCAACCCCATCGCCATGGGCGACTTCCACGCCCCCACCGCCTACCCATACCCAACGGATGAGTCCGGCCCTAGCCGGCTCGGCGGCGCCCCGCCAGCGCCGCCCCGAGCTCACCACCGGCGAGCGGCCAGCCACCGCTGTGTCGGCGGTCGCGGCCGGACCGACCAACCGTGATTCTACAGCCGGGGTCATTCTAGGGGGTATGCGCTAAACGCTAACTTCGCGGGAATGCTCGGGGTCATCATCGTCGCATCGCCGTCGCGTCATCGTCGTCGCGGCCTCCAGCTTCGTCCGTCGTCGTCGCCCGGGCTCGTAGTAGGCTGTGGGCCAAGCAGGCCGTGGACCGGCCCAAATACAGGGTGGTCGGCACGACCTTCGGCGCCAAGATTGCCGCTCCTTGCTTGGTCATCGCTGAAAACGTCTCCTATATTTGGAGGGGGTCTGGAAAATGGGCCCGTGTTAAGTCTCCTATATAAATAATAAACTTAATAAACAATCCTGCGAGGGTATATATTTTGGATCCATTATTCAGCCACCGATCGAGAGCATGGCGACGAAGAAGGAACGCAAAGATGAGATCGAGGCGGCGGCGGCGGCGCGGCCAAGAAAGCCAGCCACGAAGAGGAAAAGGAAGAGAGGAGCCAGCAGCGCTGCTGCCGCGTCAGGCGGCTCAGTCATTTGCGACGACGTCGTCCGCAGCATCTTGGCCCGTCTACCGGTGCGCACCTTGGTCGCCTCCACGACGCTCTCCAAGCATCACCGCCGCATGATACTCTGCCCGGAGTTCAGCAGCCTCCACTGCCGCCTCGGCCGCCTCTATCTCGCCCGCAGATCGCGTACATCGCGACGGCCAAGATAGGCAGGGGACAATACGTCGTCAGCCAGTTTCATAGCTTCCACGTCGCCGGCGGCGCAGGCGCGCCGACACGATCGCTCACCGGGACAAGGTACCTCGGCATGAAGTACATCAACACGTGCCGCGGTGTCTTGCTCCTTGCCAACTCGTCTAGGTGCGTGTTCTGGAACCCCTGCGTTGCCAACGGCGAGAAGAAGGAAGTGGCCATCCCTGGTTCAACCAGGGGAGATTGTGTCCTGGGGTTCGGCTATGGCACGAGGAGCCAAACCTACAAACTACTGATAGCGCGCAAGTGTGCAAACAATTCCTACTATGATGAGTATCCCAAGGATCTGCTGGTGTACTCGCTCGGAGACGCTGGGGAGGAGCAGCAACCGCAATTGTGTCGGACTGTGTTATCCGGTAACCAAGAAGGAGAAGGTTTTTTCTATAAGAAGAATTATTCTTCTTCTAGCAAAGTTTTCTTCAATTCACTTTACACTGATGGCACAGTTTACCTCCTCCGTGTCCAGAAGAAAGTTCTTTTCGCTTTTGATGTTGATGACGAGACTGTTGTCACCATCAACTTACCCGGTAATGGCCACATACCTGATGACTTTCTCGAAAAGTCCAGGCTCATGGAGGTACTTGGCCGTCCATGCATAGAATTAGAAGACTGGAACAGCAAAACTTTGTGGATGCTCACGGTGGATCACCAATGGGAGCAGATTTGTGTCTTGGATATACAGAAAACTAATACCGAACGTTGCTCAATCACTAGCACTTGGGACTGTGGTGGTGTGGTTGTTCTTCACATGAATGGTTTGTTCAGCGATCCCGATAGACTCTACTTACTCCGTCCTCCAACCACAGAGATTTTTTGTACAATGCTACCACCCAACCTGAAGCTAGAGTTGAATGAATATGCATTTTGCTGGGGTTACAAACCGAGTCTCGTGCCACCGGGGAGCGTTGTCGGTGAACTCAGCCAAGAAAAGAAGAAAAAGTCGAGGCCGTACAATGGATATAATGAAGCCACTAGAGCCCCTTAATGAGCAGGAGAAGAGGAAAGGGCAGGAAGCAACACTGACCATCGTGTCCCTCATGGAGTTCTTGGCTGGTGTCATGCGCAGACTACCGGAGAATTTGAAAGAAGTAACTGAAGAGTTACGTGAAGTTGTTTGAAAATTTTGTGCTGAAGGTTTCATGTTTCCACCTCCTTAAATGTTTAGTGCATTCCTGATTCGGAACCTGAGACTTCACCTTTCTACATCCTCAAAAAAGCTTAGCTTTAGGGTGGAAACGACAGGTCTGATGGTGTCCCGTTGTACCAAGCTTTTGAACCCCTATTTTAGTTCATTTCAAGTTTATGCAAGTAAGGTTTACTTTTCAACTGAAATTTGATTTAAAACGAGTCGCATTCTTGTTTTGATTTCTTTTTGTCAGAGGTATATATAATATTATTTTCTTTGTGAAGAAAGAGTTAGTTTCGCCCATGGTTTGTGAGAGCAGAATTTTTTTGTCGAACGCATCAATATATTTTTCATTCATTGCACTACATACTGTTTATACTAGTGCTATTCTCATCTCTTTTCTTTTCACTACTTGCGGTTTTGTAGATATGTTTTATTTATCACAATTCATGTAATTTATCTTTTTTCGGCTTGACTTAGCCTATTCCTATCGAGTGTTATCTCTCCAAAACAAGGTTCGTGTTTGAAGAATTAATGTACTACTTGTTTGTGAAGACTCGTACTACCCGTGAAAATTAACCCTACATAAGTAATTTCATGCCAGTTCAGTAGTGTTACCATCATACGAATCGATCTAACCTCCAATCAATCTCGTATCTTCAACAACATCCGAAAATGCGACGTCGCGAAGCAAAATGAGACTCGTCCAACAGGCCTTGGAGTGCCCTTAGCCCAACAGGCCCATACTATGGACGAGGGTGTCTCGTGACAAAAGCTTTAGTGCACCCTACATTGACATGAATTTGCCTATAGTTTCCTAACATAATGGTCTGGCCAGCTACTTGTTTTTTTTTTTTAAAATAAATACACGTGGCCACTTATCCTCACTCAGGCACATGCTTGGCCAATCAAACGCTCGCTCTGCAATGCAACAGCATGCACAAATAGTGTGTGTTTGCATGTCCGTCAAAATGGGGCACATGAAAAATTAGTTACACCTTCGATCTTGTATCTCATCTTTTTTATAAGTACTAATAGCATTCATTTTCTACAATAGGAAAAAAAAAAAAGCCTAGGTCGACCTATATTACCCAATGGGTCAACGAGGTCATAGCCTTTTGATGAAATAGGTCGGCCCATGGCCCTTAAAACTAGCCTTGAGGCCAGTCGGGTCCAAGGCTAGGGCCAGGTTGGCCCATTCCCATCCATAATTCAACATATGAAAACCGAGTGTAGCTCTTTTTTTTTTAGCTTTTGTGGTGGAAACTATCCACTCTGTTTAGTCATCCATGATGTTGCTCCTAATTTTCTGAATTTATTCTAGTCTTCAATGATTTAACAATGCAGTATTTTCTATGGTAGGAGACGAGGGGGTGTATGTGGTGACTTACAAATATCGAAATGTACTTAGTATTTTTTGATGTGTTTGTAGTGTGGTAGAGTGTATGTTTGTTTGTTCATATATAGGTGTCAGTGTATATGCATTTATATGAGCCTGTGTGTATAAAGACAGAGTTTGCATATATATATGGTAAATAATCTAAATGACAATAAATTATTAATGTCCACCGAATTGTTATTACTATGAGTTGCAACGAAATATTATAATGAAATATAAGTAATATGTATTAACATTTTCATTAAATTGGTCCTAGTATGGTAGGCAAACAAATTTAGAAGAACCAAGTGTTTTATTCTAATTATGTTTTGTGATTTTATTGTCCAGAACACTCAGTAAATATGTACAACAATATTTTTATCACGCCTTATTAATACAAAAAATAAACTAATAATAATTATATGAAAGTGTTGTACAAACTTGTGTTGTTTGGGCCGGAGTTGGTAGGGGCGCATGCTAGCCACCCTGAATCATGCTTTGTGAAGAAGTTTCTGAGCATGCGTTAAATGAGCATAGACAAAATCCCAAGAATATAGCAAGGTTGGAAGAGTTCTTGATATAAGAGACACAGGTGTTGGAAGTTACCATCAAATGTGGAGAGGCTCAACGAATGACCCATTTAGTTATTGGCAACAAGAGCAAAGTGACTGCATTGGCATTAACTACACGGTGTTTGCTTTGGAGACGCTATGTGGGGTTGAGATTGATATTGCCTTATGTCAGAGTTGACTTGGAGCCTTTGAAAGCCTCTCTAGTTAGAAGGTCACCATTTATAGTGTTATAGAAACTTTACTGATGGCAATAATATGTTGTTCTTGTTTGTGCTTGAGCATTTGAGCAGTTGCTCTCTAAAATTTATTGCAATCGATGACAACTTCAGATGATTTCGTGACAACTAATTAAATTTTCCATATCTTATTAATACAAAACTATACCGCTAAACTGTACAAAAAAATGTTGCTGGGTTGTTAAGGTTAGGGCCGGGAAGAGGGGGCATATGGCCCTTGCCAGCACTTTGTTAGCTCCCCTGCATGGTGGACACGAACATAATAGTTAAATTGGCCATTTGGTCAATAGAAGGCAAACCAAGGGTCCTGCACCAAGAAACATGGAGCTTACAGATTTCCAAGAGGATGATGATTTATACAGATTCCCAAGAAACATGGAGCTTACATATCTATTAGGCCAGTCTCAATGGTGAGTTTCATTACGTTGTTTCTAAGACTACCATGTCATATAAAAAGAAATGAAACTTAGATGAAACCCTTATTCTCAATGGAGAGTTTTATTCTGTGATTTCATAGGCATTTAATTTCATGATTTAGAGATAGATGGTATTGGTGCCAAGAGAGTTTCACCAAGATAAAACATTTCCCTTCCCTCCTCGGTGTTTCATGCAAAAGTGGATTTTTCGCTGATGTGGTGCCCTATTTAATGTGCATGAAACGTCTATGAAACCCCATTGAGACTGACCTTAGTGCGCTACACAGCATCAAGTGACTCATCAAATCCTGTGGTTTTAAATATCGGAGTACATATCTATTAGCCATAGGACCAAAGCATCAATTCAAGTACACAATCCTTCTCAAGCCGATCCAAGTGAGTAGCATCCAAGAGTTCCTCCTCACAACCCAAAACGAAAAAAGCATTCTAGCTTCGTTTTATCTTTCCTGCCACTCCGCTACTTGTAGTCATACTATGTTTTTTTTCACATTCCAAGAATATTTCATTAGCCGACAAATCTTTCTTTACTGACAATACTCGTGGCAAAGTGAGTTTACTACAGAGTAATAACTTGTGGTAGCCGGGAGATCCAAAGCGGAGAACGTGGCACCGCTCAGGGACGAGGCCGGCCAGGGTACATCATACACGTACGAGGAGTACGATCGACGTCAACCGGCAACTCTTCTACGTGCGTGTATGCATCCTAATCTCGTAATGGCCACCGTATGCCAGGCTCGTATGCTACCAAGCAGCCTACGTACTACGGTAGCCTTTAGACCCATATGAAGTGTAACCGCGGCGAGACACGTATGCAGCAAAGCGTATATATGCAGAGCTGCTGGACACTTGCCTTTGCAACATGAATGGGGGATGTGGTTGGAGACCGTGGTTAGAGCAACCACAATGTTTATCAAAAGAACTCTATAGGCCTTTATCTCTGTGCGGTGCAGCTTTGTTTCTGTTGATGATTTGAAACATAGAACAAAGATCATGGAATCATGAAGCCAAAGCATGTATAGCGACCCTAGTTTTAAATAGCCGAGCTATAGCCCGCTATAGCTACTAGGAAGGGTAGAAGCTATGACATTTAGCCGGCTATAGCCCGCTAAATGGCAGCTATAGCCAATAATAGCAGCCCTGCCACTAAACCCCTTAACCGGCTATTTAAAACTACGATACCGACCCCTCTAGTAATTGCACGGGATGGCTCCTTTCTCTTTTGATGAGAATTGACAGTCACTCGTAGTATGATGCAGAGGCTCACCAGCAATGCAAAGACATATGGTTGTGGCCAAGCTGGTGGACACTTTCGACGCCGTGGTTAGAGCAACCACAATGTTGGACAGCGGCGACAATAGCGGCTAGGGTTTCGGGCGGGGTAGAAGAAGAAAGGGGGAAGGGGTAGGCGGATGCCGGGCGCTCTAGGGCTCGCCGGAGGGAGCGGGCGGCGGTGGCGGAGGCGGTGGTGGCGGGGGGGCGAGTGCGGGAGGAGGAAGAAGGAGGAGGAGGGGGGGCGGGCCTTTTAGGTGGGCGGCCCAAAGGTGGTCGGCGCCTAACACCCCGAAAAGGAAAGCCTCGGCCTTGGGGTTAGCGGAGTCTTTGCCCGGTAAATCAACTTACACCGGCCGAGTTAAAGGCATGCGGCGATTAAATGGCAAACCCCACATTCGCCGGCCCTCCTAGTCCTTTTTTTTTTTTTTTTTTTTTTTTTTTTTGAGTATCCGGCCCTCCTAGTCCTTGGTCATCGAGCAACAGCCGAAAACGTCTCCTGTACTATATTTGGACGGTGGGAGTAAGAGTCCTGAAAAAAGGGCCGCGTTAAGTCTCCCTTACATATAAATAATAAACTTAATAAACAAAACTGCGAGGGTATATATCCTGGATCCATTATTCAGCAACCCGATCGAGAGCATGGAGGAACGCAAAGATGAGATCGAGGCACTTGAGGCGGCGGCGGCGGCGGCGGCGGCAGAGAGGAAAAGGAAGAGAGGAGCCAGCAGCGCTGCCTTGTCAGGCTCATCAGGCATTTGCGACGACATCGTCCGCAGCATCTTGGCCCGTCTACCGGTGCGCACCTTGGTCGCCTCCACGACGCTCTCCAAGCATCACCGCCGCATGATACTATGCCCGGAGTTCAGCAGCCTCCACTGCAGCCTCGGCCCGCCTCTGTCTCGCCCGCAGATCGCGTACATCGCGACGGCCAAGATAGGCAGGGGACGATATGCCGCCGTCAGTGAGTTTCATAGCTTCCACGTCGCCGGCGGCGCCGGAGCACCGACACGATCGCTCACCGGCACAAGGTACCTCGGCATGAAGTACATCAACACGTGCCACGGTATGTTGCTCCTTGCCAACTCGTTTAGGTGCGTGTTCTGGAACCCCTGCGTTGCGAACGGCGGGGAGAAGGAAGTGGCCATCCCTGGTTCAACCAGGGGAGATTGTGTCCTGGGGTTTGGCTATGGCACGAGGAGCCAAACCTACAAACTACTCATAGCGCGCAAGTGTGCCAACAATTCCTACTATGATGAGTATCCCAAGGATCTGCTGGTCTACTCACTTTCGGAGACGCTGGGGAGGAGCAGCAACCGCAATTGTGTCGGACTGTGTTATCCGGTAACCAAGAAGGAGAAGTCTTTTTCTATAAGAAATCTAGTTCTTCTAGTAAAGTAATCATCAATTCACTTTACACTGATGGTATAGTTTACCTCCTCCATATCCCCAAGAGAGTTCTTTTTGCTTTTGATGTTGATGACGAGACTGTTGTCACCATCAACTTACCCGGTAATGGCTACATACCTGATGGTTTTCTAGAAACGGCCAGGCTCATGGAGGTACTTGGCCGTCCATGCATGGAAACAGATGACTGGAAGAGCCACACCTTGTGGATGCTCAAGGTGGATCACCAATGGGAGCAAATGTGTGTCTTTGATAAGAAAACTAATGCCGAAAGTTGCAGAATCACTGGCGCTTGGGGCTGTGGTGGTGTGGTAGTTCTTCACATGCATGATTTGTACAACGATCCCAATAGACTCTACTTACTCCGTCCTTCAACTACAGAGAATTTTTGTACAATGCTGCCACCCAACCTGAAGCTAGAGTTGAATGAATATGCATTTTGCTGGGGTTACAAACCGACTCTCGTGCCACCGGGGAGCGTTGTCGGTGAACTTAGCCAAGAAAAAAGAAAAGTCTAGGCCGTACAATGGATATAATGAAGCCACTAGAGCCCCTCAATGAGCAGGAGAAGAGGAAAGGGCAGGAGGCAACATTGACCATCGTGTCCCTCATGGAGTTCTTGGCTGGTGTCATGCGCGGACTACCGGAGAATTTGAAAGAAGTAGTTCAAGACTTACGTGAAGTTGTTTGAAATTTTGTGCTGAAGGTTTCATGTTTCCACCTCCTTAAATGTCTAGTACATCCTGATTTGGAAGCTGAGACTTCACCTTTCTACAACCTGAAAAGCTTAGCTTCAGAGTGGAGACGACATATCTGATGGTGTCCCGTTGTACCAAGCTTTTGAACCCCTATTTTAGTTCATTTCAAGTTTATGCAAGTGAGGTTGACGTTTCAACTGAAATTTGATTTAAAACGAGTCGCATTCTTGTATTGATTTCTTTTGTCAGAGGTATAATATTATTTTCTTTGTGAAGAAAGACTTAGTTTTGCACATGGTTTGTGTGCAGAATTTTTTTATCGAACGCATCATTTTTTTTTTCCTCATTCATTGCACTACATACTGTTTATACTAGTGCTATTCTCATCTCTTTTCTGTTCACTACTTGCGGTTTTGTAGATATTTTTTATTTACTGTTTTCCTATGCTTCTGTCGCCTGATCTGTCCGGCTGTGTTCAGGCGACACGCGTCCTTGCTGAGGACACGAGCGCGCGGGTGGGGTTTTTCGTTCTCGGGTCCGTGCTGTTGTCGGGTCTCGTCCAGAAACCTTGTGCGCGCCGGTAACCTTGGGTCTCATTTCTGTCACTCAGTTCGCTCCCTCCCCAGCGTCGGCTCCACTTCTCCATCTCGGTGCTCATTGTTGGCAATGGGGATTTTGCTGCTCCGCACACCGCACACAGCGGGCGACGCGACTGCAGCTCGTCGCCGCCCCAGATCGAGGAGGAGAGCGCTGCCGGCGCCTATGGTGGCTGCGGCGGCGGGAGCGGGGCGCCATGAGGGGCGGCTGTGGCGGGCGGTGGGAGGCAGCCCTCCTACTCGGCACTGGGCCGGGCGGCTGCGCCGGGCGATCCTGGCCGCCTCAGGAAGATGGTGCAGAGCCTCAAAGGGGATCCTGGCCGACCGCTCGGAGGCCGAGATCTACGCCACGCTCTGCGACTGCAGCATGGACTCCAACATAGCCGTCGAGAGAGGCTCATTAACCAGGGTATATACTCGTTCGCTCTCCCTTTTTCCTCGCACTATCTCTGTCCTCGCGGGCTCCAACTGTTTACCGTGGGCCGTGGCGATGCTCGTCAGCGCTAGGGTTTGGTGCCCTGTCCTCGCATATGCCATTTGTGCTCGGTTTTGGCTGCTTGTTAGGTGCAATTTATTAGCGATCTGTGCAATGATTTTAGTAAGGGATCATGCATTTCTCCCTCTCTGTCCTGGCCTCCTGGTTTGCGGCCTTCCCCTGCTGTCGTTTTCAGGCTAGGTAGGTGTTACTGAGATAATTGAAAAACTGCTCCCCAAATCAAATATCAAACTAGATCCACAGGATGCAAAAATCAGCGAGAGGCAACCAGTTCTGAACATGTCAAGTTCTGAACCATCATGCAGTTCTGAACATGTCAAGTTCTGAACATGTCAAGTTAATTGTTCTATGTTTCTAGAGTCCTTTTAGCCTATGTATCGAGCAGTATGCGAGGAAAAATGATGTGTGCTGTGTGTCAATGATTATTCATAGCTAATTCTAACTAGCAGGTTGTGCTGGTAATGTGTTGAGTTGTAGCATTCTGTCATATGATGGGTATTTAATGTTGCCCCATTTCTATGTAGTTTATTACATCATATTTGGTGTTTTAGTGTATTTTCTTTGATCTGTTTAAGCTTCAAATTTGAAGTGACTCCTGTCCTGTACTATAATGTACACCACACCAGGGGAAGCGTACATAGGTTTCGATTCCATTGAGGATGGAGTTGGCATTGTTGTGTGCGTTGTTGTCCCTTTCTGTGTCCTAGTGCTCTTGCGCTCTGTTGAGGACGTTGGTGGCCGCCACAGCTGCATGCATATGGGCTTCGACACCGGCAACCAGTAGGTAGGAGACTAGTCTGTGTCTGATTGCATTGCATCGCATCCCTGCAGAACCCTCCTCGATTTAGGGGATCGGAATTGCTTCATGCCCTGTGTAGAAGTAGTGGTACCTTTTTTCTATAGGTTAGTTGGATTAGTGTGCGGCTATGGGATGTTGGAAGAACATTGTTAGTGCACAGCTATTAGATATAATCATTCTCTGATGAAAATCTGTTTGCCATACATACAAGTTAGATTTAATGTCGACTGGTCAGCACTGTGTCCTCGCTTTGTCGTCTAACTTTTACTTTTCCAGGTGTCCATGAGGTGTTGACGCTAGCAGGCCAAGCACCAGCGAGCTGTCACACCCATCAACGAGCACACACATTTGATTTCTCTTACATTTATTTTGAACTAGTGCTTAGTTTGGTTTGAGGCAGCGACAGCAACTCTGTGCTTTGTGTTCTCTGTTTTCAGGCAGTGGCAGCTGAGGAAAACTATATATGCATATAGAATATGATTTTTTGTCCCATGGATTTTTATTTCAATATTAGGAAGAATAGAAAATCAAACAATAGAAAATGTATATTGGTGCCTAGTGCCAACCTTTCCTTTTGAAATATAAAAATACGTGTAATGAGAAAACGCCATCCTCCTCCTTCGGATGTAGCATGGTGACATCTTTAGTGACCAGAAGTGCAGCTATCCGTTACCTTAAAATGTTTGTTCTTGGCTGAAAGTTGAATGCCTGTTCTTGTAACTATGAGTGAGCTGCTGCTATTGCCTCATTTCTGTAGTTAGTAGTTAATCTTCTCAATGATCAGCCCTCTTCTTTCAAAAAAAAAAAAAAAAAAAAAAAACAAATGTTGTTTTTAATGCATTGGGCGTGCTCTCTCTCTCTCTCTCTCTCAATATGAGGTATGTTGTTGTTGCTTATCATCTGTCTAGAAACTACTGCATGTATGTGGTTTGTTCTCTTGTTGCATATATGAATATAAATGTTTACCCTGTCGAAATATAGCTTTGTGTGAATATATTTTGTTGTGTCGATTTACAGAAATATCTGCAGCTTGGCTGTGCTCTACTGCTGCTGCTGCATGCTCCCTATACGTGAATAGACTGTTGTTGATGCTCTGAACATGTAGCAGGATTTTAGGATTTGAGGATTTGGAGGACTTGTATGTGGTGTTGTCAGGCACAAAACAACAACTGGGTCGGTAGGCACAAAACAAAAAAAGAGGAACTAGAGTTGGCGAGTTGGCTAGTACTATTGATCCATTATATTGTCTGTTATCTGTGAGTGTATTTTTTCAGTGAACTTGATAAGTTTAACTTGTCTAAACTGAGAACTGGCAGCTTAAGTTTCTTGAGCTGGACAAATTTTTGACCTGCATGTAGCCATGGAGAATGATGAATTAGTTCTGCAAACTGCATTAGAATTCTACTCAACTATGATCTTATTCTATTTCTTTCTGTAGAAGCACCATTTTGTTGATTGCACATGTATAAGTAGTAAATTGCACACTTGAATTACTGCAATTATGATGTTTTTCATCTGCAATATGTGCTAGGACAGACCATGACTCGTGTTAATGCGTGACTTGTGATCTGTGCTAGTAGGCACCATGATTTTTGTCTGTCTTTCCATAGAAATAAATTGTTAATCACATTTCCTATAGTTTAGTCACCTGAAATCACATTTCCTATAGTTTAGACCTCCTCCTCTGTTATTTGTCCTTCCTATAGAAAGATCTGTTTGCTCTGTGTTGGAAGAGGGTGGTCGCCCCTTGGGGCTAGGGTTCGCTAGAGCTCCGGCGAGCTAGGGCTGGGTGTTAATCTGTTATTGTCCAAACAATTTCTATTAATCTGTGATCTGTGCGGGGTAGACCAATAGCTCTTGTTATTTGTCCTTCCTATAGAAAGCTCGTCCCTTGTTAATCTGTTATTGTCCAAACAATTTCTATTAATCTGTAATCTATGCCAGGGTAGACCAATAGCTCTGTTATTTGTCCTTCCTAAGGAAAGCTTTGTCTACTCTGTGGTGGAAGAGGGGGGTGGAGTGAGTGGCTTAAACGATGGTAGGAGGGTGCTAAAACAGTTTTTAAGCAAGCTCATAAAATGTTGTGTTATTGTATATTTTTGCAGTGAACTATATGTATAGGTCATCCAAAGAATTGCAAACTGGAATGATGTAAATTGCAAATAAAGAATACCGCAATTGTACTGTTGAGTATATGCAATTTTGTTGTATGAGCTTGGTTATTATTATTTTTTGATATTAGCCTGAAAATATGCAATGGCTTTATCTGTAGGAACTAGGAGTTGTTGTGGATAGCAAGTCTATCATCTAAGGAACTTCGACTTCTACATGTGTTCACATCTTTGGAATGATTGTAAGCATTATCCGCCTTTAGGATTTGCTCAGTTAATTTGTGTCTTTTGGGACTATTATTAGGTTGTTCTGGAATGAGACATGTCCTGCATTTATGACCCCACACAAAAAAGCAAATTGTGCTTTCGATTTAAACTACCGATGGTTTGAACCCGAGATTTTGTAGTGAACCTAAATTGTTTGAGAAGGCACATTTGTCTCTTATCACTATTGTACATTTTCAGTGTTGCGTTTATGGTATATATTTTTGCCTGCCATTTGTAATGTCCACTTGCTTCTAGGTACTGTGCGGTACAGATTTCTTCGTTAGCACTTAGCAGTGGCATTAGCTACTAACTATTATGCCATTGCTGATGTTTCTGTTGCTCTAAATCAGCTATGTCACTTTAGCTTTTGTTCATTCTCAGGAGACGGCCATGTCTGATGCCTAGTAGAGGTGTTGTTGTCAGTGCCGCACTTGATGGCCTTGGTTTGCTTGCTGTAGGCCAACACCCTACTTCTCCCAAGGTCATATGGCGATAGCTATGCTAGTTTTTGAAGGTACTGCAGGTGCTAATTGTAAGTCCAAAAGTGGTGCTTTTTTCTAGAGTTTCAGAGGGATTTGCATTACTAACAAGTAAAACATTTGAATACACAAATTGCAGTCACCGATAATGTACATTGCAGATATTAGGTGCTGCAATTGTAGTTCTCAGCCTTTGCAATTTTAGATCTAGGCATAATTTAATTTAAGGTTTGGAAACGCATGTCTAGGGAGAGGAATAGAGTAGTCCACTAGGACCTTCATTTCTGTCTCTAGGCCCTTTTCCTAGTGCCATACCAATCCTACCCTGGTATTGGCTAGCGGTACATGCTAAATTATTACTCTCTGAAATTCCACTATCCTTTGATTAAGTGATAAGGTCATATGCCATTCTATGGTCCTCTGAATTAATTGCAATCACCAACAATGGAAATTGCAAGTGTCGAAAGCACCGCAATTTTAGTTATGAGGACATGCAATCTGTCCCTTTTTGTTGAAGTGGTTGCCTATTAGTAAGGAAAGGTCTCCTCCTCTGTTATTTGTCTTTCGTATAGAAAGATCTGCGGCTGTGGTGGGGAAAAGAGGGTGGCCGCCGCGGGGCGGCACTCGTGGTCTGTGACTTGTAATCTATGCTAATAAGCATTATGATTTTCCTCCTCTCCTCCTCTAGGGTTCCGATGAGCATCTCCTCCTCCTCCTATAGAAAGCTTTGTCCCTTGTTAATCTATGCGGGGGTAGACCAATATCTCTGTTATTTGTCCTTCCTATAGAAAGCTCTATCCCTTCTTAATCTGTGCTAGGATAGGCCAATAGCTTTGTTATTTGTCCTTCCTATAGAAAGCTCTGTCCCTTTGTTAATCTGCGCGGGGTAGACCAATATCTTCGTTATTTGTCCTTCCTATAGAAAGCTCGTCCCTTGTTAATCTGTGCGGGGGTAAGCCAATAGCTCTGTTATTTGTTCTTCCTATAGAAAGCTCTGTCTATTCTGCGGGTGGATGAGGGGGGTGGGCGCCACGGGCACTAGGGTTCGCCGGAGCTCAAGAAACCCTAGCGCCCGTGGCGGGGTGGTGGGTGCTGGCGGGGGAGTGAGTGGCTTAACATCTGTTGTCGATGAGACAACAAAATTAAGTTGTCCTTGTCATTTCACTAGTGTTGAAATCTAGTTTAGTGCATATCTGTTGTTGTTATAGAAGAACATCTCTATTGAAACCTGCTTATGTCTAGGACTCTAGGTGGAATATAGCCTTACTTTGTTGCTCTAAAAGCTACATGGTTCCCCCTTTGTTTAGGTTGAAACTGTTGCTTTGACCACCGCGTGAGATTGTGCTTTAGGATTTTGTGGTCAAAAATTTTTAGAATATGTTAAGAGTTTGCTAAACTGAGTAGTATGAAATTTGGAAACTCACATTTATTTCTTTTTGGTTGCTTCTCTTGTCCATAGCAGTTGTAGTCCACTTGTGTTGCTGAAGTATCCTGCTCATTACAAATAAAAGTAAGTATTGTGAGATACCGGTAGTTGCAGTTAGGGATAGGCTAAATTTGCACATTTCCAACACTGCAATTTGTTACATCTTAATGTGCAATAACTAGAATTCTAATTTACCTCATGAGTGTAATTGGGGTTGACAATATTTGAATGATAGTTGTAGTAACTTTCGGGATTGAGTTCAAAATGTCTTGCCAAAGTAGTCTCGCATATAAAATTCTAATGGATTAGCAAAGACCTAACTAGTTTCTTTGAACATTCAATGGCAATAACATGAAATTTGTCAAATGAAAACTAGTTTCATTATTTTCAAACCTGGTTACAATCTATGGTAACTATTAGCTCAGACAATTGAGTAAGTTGGATGGCATTATCATCACTTCCAAGACCATTCTCGCATTAACGAATCTGGTTCTTCAAAATTGTTAACTCTATAACCTTGTTTATGTCTGATATTTTCTCCCCTGTATTGTCTCTTGTAATAAAATAAATTGTTTAAAAACAAGCAGGGACCTCTGCGATACAAGACAACAAAGTACAAAATGACATTGTTAACCCCCGTAGCCTTGTTTATAATTGATGTGTTTTTCCCTGTATTGTCTCTTGTATTAATAACAAATTGTTTAAAAAACAAGTAGGAACCCCGCGATACAAGACCACATAGTACAAAATGACATCGCTTGATTCCCTATATAAAACTTGCGCTGAAGGCGCTTTTTGAAAAAGTAACACTTTCGCCGAGGCCGAGTGGGCGTTAGGCCCTCGAGGCCGAGACGCTAAGTCATCACAGGACCTGCGGGAATTGTGTTTCGATTGTTCCTTGTCTTGTACTTTATATTGTAATTTTTTGTTGATTGTGTTGTATAGTCTCCTTTGTCATGCCCCTTGTATTGTGCCTTCTATTTTGCCTTGTATTGTAATATGTCATTGTGCACACATTTCTACAGCAACATGCCATCTATTTGCCCTCTAATCTATGTTGTATGTGAATACATATATGTTTGGATTCAAGCCTGAGAGAAGCTAGGCTGAACCATCCTAGGGGTTCACTACTGAATCTGTCAGGACAATGAGCCACTCATGAGAGTGCTCACTGAGGTAATCAATCTCAATAGCCTAGACCTGGTTTTATTTGTTGAAGAATCGTTGGTTGGAAATGACGCCATGGACCAGCTCACTAAATTTAACCAGGTATAATAACTTGCATTTCAAGGACAAACGAATATTATCATTACCAGGATGCTTGTTCATTCTTAGTCTTACATGGAATCTGTTGCTGCAGGGGCTGCCGGCTTCACACTCTTCCTCGCTTTGGCAGTACCTCACTAGACATTTTGTACATCCAAGGGTGAACTTGGCAGGTTGCAGACTTCAGTCCAAAACTTGTGTCACACCTGATCCAGACGTCGTTTTAGAAGTGGCTCTTTTGATCTTAACATCTAATACTTGTTTGCTATGAGCGAGTAAGACCACATTGTCTCTGCTCTGTGTTTATACCGGTGGACTTAATAGGTCATCTCCTTAATAGTGCCCATTAGCAGGGCTACTGGAGTAGTTTTTTTTTTTTTCATTATCGTGCAATAATTTTGTGGCCAATCCATCTTTCAAAAGAATGTTGATTGAATTTGATTCAATTACATAATTGCAGTAAGCTATAATGTAAATTGCAAGTATCCAACATCGCAATTTTAGTTTTGGGTATATGCAATAGGGAATGTATGCAATATGCTCGTTTTGTGCGAGTCTGCCGACACACAGCTCAGTTTTGTCCTTGTCAATTCATAATTTTTTTTATCTCTTGTCTTTTGTGCTAATGCGTCCTCAATTCACTATATTTGTGCTGACACACATCTCAGTTGTGACTGTGCTTGTTTTGTGATAGAATTTTGTAAATTTGATCAAATACTAGGGCAACAACTTATCAATGTATGTCGAACCCATTTTTTCTGCCATCGTGATGCAGTATGCAGGCAAATGATTTGTGAACATAGAATTTGCAAATATATAGAATTTTAGTTGATGATTGGTGAGTGGTGTGAGGCTGTAGAATTACTTCTAGAGATTGGTCATGAAAATTCGATGTGTGTGTGTATGTGTGATTACTGCTAACTCTTTTCTGCACTATGCTCTCTGTGTTTCAAAGAACTCTTTTTTTTCTCAAACACTTGAGTGTTTTTCTAGGAATGGAAGCTGCCATTTCTAGCATGCCAGTACATGCTTATGCGACAGCTAGTGCTGGTCTTGTGCCCTTCTGAAGTCTAATTATGACATCTTGAACGAAATGTTAAATCCATTATATTTTCTAGCAGATGGTAGAACTGCAACTCACACTCATTAACAAATTTCCATGGTGCATTCTTTCTGAATTCTTGGTTCCTGTAATTGAACCACTAGTGATGTTTGACTGCCATTGCTCAAGTTATGTTTTGGTTATCTGTGAAGGAACTAGTTTGGTTTATTTTGAAGCTTCACTGCACATGTTTGTCAGGCGAGACTCGTTTCTCAGAGTTTGCAGTACAGACTGGGCATTAAGTCATTAACATATATATTAAGACAGTACAGATTCGTCATTAACATTTATGCCGGATTCTTAATCTACTTTGTTTGTGAACCTGCAGAAAACTGAAGACATCCAATTGCTGGGACCTGTTCCATCAGCTCTAGCTGCTGCCATTGATCAAACAATCCTGTGTTTTCTTTTTTTCTCTCATTCATTATTCCAATGATCTATGCATATTGAGATTGGCATTCTGAGAAGCCAACTAAGGTGTTCGGTGCTTATGATTTCCAATCGTAAACTATAATGAATGGCTATGTAATGATCTCTGCACTAGAATTTGGATTCTGTAGTATCATGTACTAAATCATGTACATACCCCATGGGTTCCCATGGGTGCAAAGCACAGATTGGGTTGGGTTGGGCAAATGAGTGGTTTGGGTAAATTTTTAAATTTTGTGGGGGTGTTCTAAGTTCAACAAATAAAGTGGTTAATGTTGCATATGCAGTGGGAAATTTGTTAATTTCACACTATGCTTGTACATCTTCATTCCTGGTTTAGTAGTTGCATATGCAGTGGCAGTTTTGTTAATTTTTCAGTATGCAATGGCCAATAGTTGGCATTCTGATCCAAATGATCCCCAGCTTCGTTAACGGGTTTCGGATCACGCCCGGTAAGGTTTGGCGGGCCCAATAGCATCTGTTATTCAAAAACGGGTTGATTCATGGGCCCGGTAAGGCTTGCAAGCCTGCAGAATCAACTTGGACAGATCCTGAGCATTGGATGGAGATCTGATGGTTGTCATCGTCGCCTGAAAACCAATCTTTTTTTCAGACGACTGAAATATAGCAAACCCCTTTTATTTATCACAATTCATGTAGTAATTTATCTTTTTTCGGCTTGACTTGACACATGCCTATTCCTATCGAGTGTTATCTCTCCAAAAAAAGCAAGGTTCGTATTTGAAGAAATAATGTACTACTTGTTTATGAAGACTCGTACTGCCCGTGAAGATTAACCCTACATAGGTAATTTCATGCCAGTTCAGTAGTGTTACCATCATACGAATCAATCTAACCTCCAATCAATCTCGTATCATCAACAACATCCTAAAACGCGACGTCGCGAAGCAAATGAGACTCGTCCAATAGTTGGACTTTTTTCCTTACTCCTGATTTTTCGTGATGCCTTGGACTGCACTTAGCCCAACAGGCCCATACTATGCACGAGGGTGTCTCGTGACAAAAGCAAGGCCCGCACAACCCAAAGCGTACTTACACGCCCTAGTCTAGAGCAGCCTACTTCAACATGAATTTGCCTATAGTTTCCTAACATAATGGTCCGGCCAGGTACTTATATTCTTTTAAATAGTACTAATAGTACTAATGGTCGACCTATATTACCCAATGGGTCAACGAAGTCCTAGCCTGTTGATGAAATAGGTCAACCCATGGCCCTTAAAACTTGCCTTGAGACCAGTCGGGTCCAAGGCTAGGGTCAGGTTGGCCCGTTCCCATCCATAATTCAACATATGAAAACCGAGTGTAGCTCATTTTTTAGCTTTTTATGGTGGAAACTATTACTCTGTTTAGTCATCCATGATGTTGCTCCTAATTTTCTGAATTTATTCTAGTCTTCAGCGATTTAACAATGCAGGCAGTTTTTTGAGACGGGGTGCATGTGGTGACTTATAAATATCGAAATGTACTTTGTATTTTTATGTGTTTTTAGTGTGGTAGATATATAGGTGTCAGTGTATATCAATTTATATGAGCGGACGTGTGTGTATAAAGAAAGAGTTTGCATACATATATGGTACAATATACCTACTAATAAAGAGTGAAAATTTCCCGTTTACCTTTTTTCCTTTTGCCTGCCGAGTCCGGTGCACATACGACTACAAATTAGTGGAAAACGAAACAGAATCTCCAAATTAGTCCTCTCCCGGTGTTAATTTGTTAGTAGCTTTGGCTTTCCGCATCAGCTTGTGTGCAGCCCGGCCCAAGCTGCCGAAAAGCGTTAATTAGTAGGGAAAAAGTCTACTTTCGGTCCCCAACTTTTTGCGAAAGTCCGATTTTGGTCCTCAACTCTAAAACCGGACAAAACGGGTCCCTCAACTTTTGAAACCGTGCAGATTTCGTCCCTCGGCGGTTTTGGACGGTGGTTTCGCTACAGATAACTCGGTTTTGCTACAGTGACTGTGGGTTTCGTTTTTTTTTTTTTTTTTTTTTTTTAATTTGAATCTTTCAAAAATCATAGTAAATCACAGAAAATTCATAAAATAGAAAATCAATTTTGTTGGACTCCACATGAGTAGAGCTACGCAATGAATATATAATATGGTATACTTTAATATAAAATTTTTGCTATGAAGGTTTTGCCTTTTTCTTTTTATTTATTTCAGCTCAATATTTAAAAATCATAATAAATTATAAAAAAATCATAAAATTGAAAAAAATAATTTTGCTAGACTCCACATGAGCATATTTACACAATAAAGATATATAGGTGTACTATTTAATTTATTGGCGGGGATCCATCGGGTTTTACATTCGCGTGACGTGCAGGTCAAGACAAAGAAACCTAGCTAACCTAACCCGACTAAAAAGAGCCACAGTAACTACGTCTTTGTGTTATTGCGCGCCTCATCGGAGTCCAACAAAATTGAATTTCTTATTTTATAATTTTTCTGTAATTTACTATGATTTTTTAAAGATTGATTTTCGAAATAAAAAAAGGCAAAAACCTTGTAGCAAAAACTTTGTACAAAAGTATATCATATTATATATTCATTGCGTAGCTCTACTCATGTGGAGTCCAACAAAATTGGATTTTCTATTTTATGAATTTTCTGTGATTTACTATGATTTTTGAAAGATTCAGCGAAATAAATAAAAAAAGAAAAACGAAACCACGGTCACTGTAGCAAAACCGGAGTTACTGAAAGGAAACCACCGTCCAAAACCGCCGAGGGACCGAAATCTGCACGGTTTCAAAAGTTGAGGGACCCCGTTTTTTGTCCGGTTTTGAAGTTGAGGACCAAAAATCGGACTTTCGCAAAAATTGAGGACCAAAAGTAGACTTTTTCCTAATTAGTACGTAGCTCCGGCTTTACGGCTTGTGTGCAGCCTGGCCCAAACTGCAGCGTGGAGCTCGGCCTAGCTGGTAGTCCTCAAGGTGGGAAATTATTCATTTTTCAAAAAGTAATGAGGCTTGAGACCCACCAAGATAGGAGATCTGGCGCACATTACTAATATGTATATTATGACCATTTGACGATATTTTTTAATGACCATGAGGAAAGGAGCTCGCTGCCCTACCATTAGACTATGAACACTTTTGTTATTTTTGGTGCACAATATTTTTTGAGCAAAATACACCACAGGTCCATTATCTTTTTGTTTTGTACCATTTAGGTTAATCTCACCTTTAAAAGTGCAGATTTAGATCCAATTTATTTGTTTTGCATTTGCCCTACTTTTTATAATTCCGCAATTATTTATTTCAATCTCATGTGGCACTTTGTTTCATTATAAGCAGCAACCAATGATTTTAAAGATATCTAGAAGAATTTGTTTATTTGTTTCAAGCCAATATTACTAGCTACGCAGACGTGCCATATGCCCACATGGTCGTTATATATGAAATTAAACACACGAGGTTAGCACGTGTCTAACTATAATATCTATACCTACTTAATAAAAAAAGAGAAAATTTCAGTACCACCTTTTATTCTGCCACCGTTTTCTGCCTTCGATGTAGGAATTTCTGCCTGTTCACCTCTGATTTCTATCTGCCTGACCTTTTCTATCCACGCATCAATATAGAGTTGGAGACGTACAAGAAAAAGAAGAGCTCCAGTCTATCCACACATCAGTACGAGTTGGATACTAACAGGAAAAAGAAGAGCTCCAGTCTGTGTGCGTTCAGATAATAGAAGTAGAAGCCACGGACAAAGAGAAGGAAAGAAGACATCGGCAAATCGGCAAAAGGTTCAAATCCAATAAAAAAAAGACTCTAAATTGGAGTATAGGGCCTTGTTTCGTTTTTATTTGGTAAAATATTGTTCAAAAAACTTAGTCCATAGAGTTTCTAACAACCCACTTCCAAAATATAAAAGACAATTTTACATCAGATATCATATACTATTTATAAATTATCCTAACCGCTTTTATATATTTTTTCTCTCTTATACATTTGCATGAGGGACCCTTTTCAACTCTAATTTTTTCCACATCCTTCCAGTACCTTTAGATAAGTGTGATTCAGAAGCTCATAACTTTATGTGGAACGGGGAGCTAGAGCAATTGTATCTAGACGGTATGAAATTTTGATTGAAGGACATATTGGAACATTTTCTCCCCCATGTTTTATGAGCGTTGTGGAGTGTAAATTAAAACAGATTGGTATACACAAGAGTTAGAACAATATATATGTCGGTGGTACAAAATTCGATTCCAAGACATATTACAATAGATAACGCCCAACCATTACATAAATCTTAGAATCGCAAGTCGTCCATGTAACTGCTCAGCAATTTGTATATCCCGATGCAACGCACGGGCATGTTTTGCTAGTGACAATAAAGTAGTAATGTCCACCGAATTGTTATTACTATGAGTTGTAACGAAATATTATAATGAAATATAAGTATGTATTAAAAATTTTCATTAAATTGGTCCAAGTATGGTAGGTTAACAAATTTAGAAGAACCTAGTGTTTTATTCTAATTATGTTTTGTTAATTTATTGTCCAGAACACTCAGTAAATATGTACAACAATATTTTTTATCACACCTTATTAATACAAAAAATAAACTAATAATAATTATATAAAAGTGTTGTTGTGTTGTTTGGGTCGGAGTTGGGAGGGGGCACATGCCCCCTGCTGGCCACCCTGAATCTGCCTTGCCAACAAATTCCTGAGCTTGCGTCGAATGGGCATAGACAAAATCCCAAGAATATAGCAAGGTTGGAAGAGTTCTTTCTTGATATAAGAGACACAGGAGTTAGAAAGTTATGTAGAGAGGCTCCAACGAATGACCCATTTAGTTATTGGCAACAAGAGCAAAGGGACTGCATTGGCATTAACTACATAGTGTTTGCTTTGGAGACACTATGTGGGGTTGAAATTGATATTGCCGTATATCAGAGTTGAGAGCCTTTGAAAACCTCTCTAGTTAGAAGGTCACCATTTATAGAGTTAAACTTTACTGATGGCAATAATATGTTGTTCTTGTTTGTGATTGAGCATTTGAGCAGTTGTTCTCGGAAATTCCTTGCATCGATGATGACTTCAGAGGATTCCGTGAAACCTAACTAACTTTTTTCATATCTTATTAATACAAAACTATACTGCTAAACTATATAAAAATGTTGTTCGTTTGTTAAGGTTAGGGCCGGGGGGGGGCATATGGCCCTTGCCAGCACTTTGTTAGCTCCCCTAGCTACTTGGTGGACACAAACACGTACAATAGTCAAATTGGCTATTTGGTCAATAGAAGGCAAACCAAGGGTCCCCCCCCCCCAACACACAAACACACTTTTGCCAGCCACCCTAGCTCCATCATGCTTGGTGAAGAAGTTCCTGAGCGTGCATTAGATGGGCATAGACAAAATCCCATGAAAATAGGTTCGAAGAGTTCTTGATATAAGAGACACAAGTGTTAGAAAGTTTCCCATCATATGGGGAGAGGCTCCAACGAATGACCCATTTAGTCATTGGCAACAAGAGCAAAGGGACTGTATTGATATTAACTACACGATGTTGGCTTTGGACACACTTTGTGGGGTTGAGATTGATACTGCCTTATATCAGGGACAGAGTCGATTTGGAGCCTTTGAAAACCTCCCTAGTTAGAAGAAGCTCATCATTTATAGAGTTGAAAAACTTTACTAATGGCAATAATATGTTGTTTTTGTTTGTGATTGAGCATTTGAGCAGCTGTACTCTTAAATTCCTTGCAATTGATGATGACTTCAGAGGATCCCGTGACAACTAATTAACCTTTTCATATCTTATTAATACTTAACCTTTTCATATCTTATTAATACAAAAACTATACTGCTAAACTGTTAAAACCATCTAAATCGATTGTTCGGTTGTTAAGGTTAGGGCCGGGGGGAGGGGGCATATGGCCCTTCCCAGCACTTTGTTAGCTCCCCTAGCTACTTGGTGACACATAATAGTCAAATTGGCCATTTGGTCAATAGAAGGCACACCAAGGGTTCTGCACAACATGGAGCTTACAGATTCCCAAGAGGATGATGATTTATGATTTGTTGGAGGAGAGGATTATCCATCCACACTTTAAACTACCATGATAGAAAAAGCGCTTTGCCACCTTCATACATATGGGTGTGACACATAATCTTGAGTCATTGAAACTGGTGCCATTACCTTTGCGGGTATGACCATGTTGCTGTCCGACCGAGGTTTGTGGCACGAATTTGATCCCGCGCCTTCGCTAAATTTGTTGATGCCCGATATCCATGGTTTGCCTTAGGTCGTTTGAATAACGTTTAAAATGGTAAACAATGGCCAACCCCATGTTGTTCAGGCCCTAAACGATGAACTGAATGGTTGGGCCGTTTAAACCCATTTAAACTGTTAAAACCATCTAAATCGGACAAGGGAGATGAAAGGACTCGCAGAGTGTGCACATCATGGTGTACGACAGGACATGATATAAAACTACTTACATTTGTTTTGAAAGTGATGTCAATCGGAGACGCTACAGCATCAAGTGACTCATCAAATCCTGTGGTTTTAAATATCAGACTACATATATATCTATTAGCCATAGCATCAAGTACGCAATTCTTGTCAAGCCGATCCTAATGAGTGGCATCCAAGAGTTCCTCCTCTCACAACCCAAAAGGAAAAGCATATTCTTTCTCCTTTTTATCATTTCTTCGCTACTTTAGTCACACTATTCCAAGAATATTTCTTCGCTACTTTAGTCACACTATTCCAAGAATATTTCTTTAGCCGACAAATCTTTCTTTACTGATAATCCTCGTGTGGCAAAGTGAGTTTACAGAGTATCTTGTGGTAGCCGGCCGGGAGATCCAAAGCGGAGAACGTACGTGCCGTCTCCCAGGGACCAGGCCAGGGCACATGGTACACGGACGTACGAGGAGTACGATCGGAGGTCAAGCGGCAACTCTTCTACGTGCGTATACGCATCGCCATCTCGTAATGGCCACCATATGCCAACCAGGTTAATATTGCTACGAACGAGAATACGTATGACGGTGCTCTCTGGATCCACATGCAGTGGCTGCATGCAACCTCGGCAACCCATGTCTGAGCCGGTGGGCACATGCCATTGTTGCAACATGAATGGGGATGATGTGGCTGGAGACCATGCTCAGTGTTGATCAAAAGAAGCCCATATATGCCTTTAACTTTGCGTCGGTGCAGCTTTGTTTCTGTTGACCATTTGAAACCTAGATGAAAGATGTGGAATCATGAAGCCAAAGCAAGTATACTGACCCCCATGACTGCTCTCACACACTACTACTACGAATTGTCCATCACCGCGGGCTCCAACCCCCTTCACTGCCGAAAACTGAACCGCGAGAACCATAGCGTAGTGATGTGGGGTTTGAAACACTACCGGGTCAAAACACCGGCGGTGATGCGAAGAGACTGCCCGGTTTGATATCGAACGGCAGCGATCGGCATCACCAACACCTTGTCGGGTGTTCCACGACCCGCAGCATTTTTGATCCAAGCAATGCGGGTTCGGAAGTCACCGGCAGAGTTGATATTGGGAGCATTGTCGGGCTTTTAACGAACCGAGCGAGCTGTGGAGATAACACTATCGGGTTAGGCGAGCCGACGGTGTATCGAAGAGCTAACAATGGCGGCTTACTTTGAACCCGCCGCTGAACTTTACGTGAACACTTGTCGGCTGATCTCAACCCGACAGCGTTATTAGAGTGTAGACTATCGGTTGGTTAATGCAGCCGACGGTGATGTTTCGCCGTCTATGACGGTTAGTAATTCAAACCGATAGTGTTTGGTATAGTTACACTACCGGTTTGTTTCTCATTCACTGTCGGGACCATGCCACCCCGGCGTTTTTGTTTTAAATTTTTTGAATTTAGTCGTCGAATTTAGCTTTTTTAAACCCATAAAAGCATCATATATACATTAATATCGTCAAAACATTACGAGGATTTAATGGTTACATACAACAAAATCCACCTATTGTTCTAGAAACTAAGCCTACATCAACTTGTAAAAAAAAAAAGACCAATAATGACCATAGAGTCATAGACATAAATAAAAGCATGACATCTTTCGAGAACCAATTAGCGGCAATTCTCGCAATCTTGTAGTATGTGGGGTGGCTTCTCTTCAATCTCGGGGCGGCTAGTTTGCACCATTGTAGGCGACGGCGGCTTTCACCTTCGGTGTTGTATTTTCTCGTAACAATTATTAGCGTAGCCTTGGACTTGAGCATAGCAATCTTCCCAGGTTAGATAGATCCCGACGCACGCGACCAACAAACACTACGTACCACGCCATGCTTGCCTATACATGTAACCAAAAATAGGATGATATTGCTATGTTTCTCATAAATGTTGTACGATGCCTTACGGACATATATTTAAAATATCCAAACTGGATTTGAACAACACTAACTCATGAATTTCAATCACAATTCGAGCACGGGTTGTAGTGACCGAGATGGGCATTTCAACGAACACCTCAAGGGCGTGACCGACGCACTCACCAAGCTTTCGTGTGCCTCGTGCGCTCCTATCTTGTCTTGGAGGATTTGAGGAGGACAAGGGCGCGAGACGGCACGGCGTCGGGCGGTGAAGAGGAAGACGGCGTGGTCTTTGCGGACGGCAGAGCGGTGTGGCGGCGGTCCTCCGTCGGCGTGGAGAAAGACCAAGCGGGCGACGCGAGGCTAGGACAGCGGTGAATTAGTTCTCATTCTCATAGGCAAAAAACTTGAACACCTAAAGGGATAATTAGTTCTCACCGTGGAAGGGGCCGAAGGGCAGAGGATGCCGACGCGGCGTTGGGAACGCCGGAGTGGAGGAGCGCGGCGTGGGAGAACGCCGTCAAGCCTCGATTCGCTGGAGTAGGGGGGCCCGGCGGCGGCCGGGGCGGCGCGGGGGGCGACGAACGGCGACGTTGGAGTTGGTGGTGCGCTCCGTCGGCGAATCTGGGTGCTCTTTCGGCGCTGGGGGGGGAAAGAGAATGGCGCGGGTGTTCAAATGGCGTGCAAAAAATTTCGCTCCGAGCCACTCACCTATATATATAGGCAAGGCTGGTTTGGGCGGCGTGGGTGGGGAAACGAAATGGCAGGAGGTTCGAGATAGATTTGGAAAATTTCACCCCAATCATATTCGCGTCGGTTATTACACGCTAAACCGGCGGTGAAATAGAATCTTTGCCACTTCATGGATGATCATGTACCTTTGTGAAGGATGTGTAATCCTCCATGGTGGAAATGGCTTGAATTTTTTTCCCAGCCATGTACACCCAAAAATATGACCCCACACAAGTTCTTAGGTTTTTCGATAAATATTTTAATTACTATGATTTTCTTCTAGCTAAACTAGCGACAAGAAGGATAATTAAACCATGAAAATACAAGAATTTTTCTTGGACCTCCACGGTGATTTCCCTCCTAGGGCACATGAGACCTCGTGGAAAAGTCTAGCAGCATTCGGCTCTTTTTAGGTGGATGCGCTCAGTTCAAACTATAATTACAAGGTGGCGTCGCGAGAAATTCAAATAAACCTGGGAAAAGTACCAAGCGAACTCCGAAAAATCTCAAACTTCGTGGGTGCTTCCCCATTTGCATGTGAAAGGCTCAAAGAAAGTTTGAGACCACTACAACACTGAGGGAAACATATGAACCACATTGAGTACAAGAACTACACCGTATAGTCCGGGTTCGATGGTAGGGATCATGTGCCTCTGTGAAGGATATGTAATCCTCCATGGTGGAAATGGCTTGAATTTTTTTTCCCAGCCATGTACACCCAAAATATGACCCCACACAAGTTCTTAGGTTTTTTCGATAAATATTTTAATTACTATGATTTTCTTCTAGCTAAACTAGCGACAAGAAGGCTAATTAAACCATGAAAACACAAAACTTTTTTTCTTGGACCTCCACGGTGATTTGCCTCCTAGGGCACATGAGACCCTCGTGGAAAAGTCTAGCAAACATTCCGGCTCTTTTTCGTGGGTACGCTCAGTTCAAACTATAATTACAAGGTGGCGTCGCCTTGAGAAATTCAAATAAACCGGGAAAAGTACCAAACGAACTCTGAAAAATCTCAAACTTCGTGGGTGCTTCCCCATTTGCATGTGAAAGGCTCGAGAGAAAGTTTGAGACCACTACAACACAAGCAAACATATGAACCACATTGAGCACAAGAACTACACTTGTATAGTCCCGGTTCGATGGTAGGGATCATGTGCCTGCGTGAAGGATGTGTAATCCTCCATGGTGGAAATGGCTTGAATTTTTTCTAGCCATGTACACCCAAAATATGACCCCACACAAGTTCTTAGGTTTTTCGATAAATATTTTAATTACTATGATTTTCTTCTAGCTAAACTAGCGACAAGAAAGCTAATTAAACCATGGAAACACAAAACTTTTTCTTGGACCTCCACGGTGATTTGCCTCCTAGGGCACATGAGACCTGCGGAAAAGTCTAGCAGCATTCCGGCTCTTTTCGTGGGTACGCTCGGTTCAAACTATAATTACAAGGTGGCGTCGCGCGAGAAATTCAAATAAAGCGGGAAAGGTACCAAACGAACTCGAGAAAAATCTCAAACTTCGTGGGTGCTTCCCCATTTGCATGTGAAAGGCTGAGAGAAAGTTTGAGACCACTACAACATAGGCAAACATATGAACCACATTGAGCACAAGAACTACTTTGTATAGTCTGGTTCGATGGTAGGGATCATGTGCCCTCGTGAAGGATGTGTAATCCTCCATGGTGGAAATAGCTTGAATTATTTTTCTCAGCCATGTACACCCAAAATATGACCCCACACAAGTTCTTAGGTTTTTTTCGATAAATATTTTAATTACTATGATTTTCTTCTAGCTAAACTAGCGACAAGAAGGCTAATTAAACCATGGAAACACAAGAATTTTTCTTGGACCTCCACGGTGATTTGCCTCCTAGGGCACATGAGACCCAGTGGAAAAGTTTAGCGGCATTCTCGGCTCTTTTAGGTGGGTACGCTCAGTTCAAACTATAATTACAAGGTGGCATCGCGCGAGAAATTCAAATAAAGCGGGAAAAGTAACAAAAGCGAACTCAGAAAAAAATCTCAAACTTCGTGGGTGCTTCCTCATTTGCATGTGAAAGGCTCGAGAAAAAGTTTGAGACCACATGGGACACAAGAACATTACAAATTAATTAGGAAGGAACCATATATATACAACCTTACAAATAATTAACATAGTAAACACACACTAATCATCGTCATCGCCGTCGGGATCAATATTGGGTCCAGCTTGTGATCCATGCACACGAATGTAGGATTGTAAAAACATCGGGTAATTGATGCAACGGATTAAGTATCCGCTGAGTCGATGAAGGTCAATGCCCTTATGATTGCACTCTCGTCCCTCGCAAGGACGTAAAAGGCTCGACCATAGATATATCCCACCGAATTGAGCGACCGGTGTCTAAGTTAGTAAACCTTATGCGCATCGTCGCCCTTCCGTAGTTTTGCTGGCCGAGGTGTGCCAATGAAGTCCCAATCGTGCCGAAGTCGGTCTCAGTAGCTTGGTCGAGAACGGCCGCCAAGCCACATGCGGCATAAGTAAGATCGTGGAGCAAAATCTGCAAGTGGGAGAATCAAAATGAATGAGGATGATGTGAATCTATCTAATATGCATTGCCAAAATGATGAATTTAATTTATTACCACATCAGCATGGTTTAAACTCCCAACAGATTCGCTATATTGCCATGGGGGAATATTATCGCCAGACAAGGCAAGTATCTTGAAGTCTGAAATCGGGCACAATGTAGCAAACACGTCGAAGAGAATCTAAGCACAAGGAAACGGCATGGTACTCGGCGTTTTGCACGGTCGGTCTCTCGTTTCCCCTCACGCGGATTAGGTGGCTGTTGTGTCTGGAATCCTCGAAGGGATGTAAAAACTTATTTCACACGTATATAGTTGACCACCATGTGACGATGCTCTAGATGTCGTGGTCTCCACAAAACCCAGAGATAGAGAACTAGCTAAGTGTTGTTTCTAGCCATTGTATTGGGGATAAAGTCTCGTGAAACATATATAAATGCAACAAAAAATGACGTTAAGTTAAACTAATTGTCCAATATTTTTATAGTAAAATAAGAAATAAAAAATGTAAGAAAAAAATTACATACTGACGATCATGGATAAGGGAATGGCCTTGTGTCCACACTAGGCGAATGGCTCATCGCCAGCGTGGAAACCTGGTTCTTGTGGTGGCGGCAATGGAGGAGGACCGTTCATACCACCGGTGAAGCGATAAAAAAAGGAAAAAAAAAAGGACAAAGCTCATAAATATATATAGTATATATATATATATATGTATATTGTTTATATAGTATGCATATATATAGGAATTCTAGACAAGAAAAAAAATATCCTTACCAATGTAATATCCTGGAGCCATGAACAAATCTCCTAGAAAGAGAGAGAGAGAGAGAGAGAAAGAGATGAGTGGATTTCGTGCGGGGTGACCGGGGCTCGTGGGTGCGTGCTTGGGTATGTGTGTGGATGCGTAGGGCGCCTTGATTTATAGCTTGATTGATCGGTGTAGGTACAACAACGCCGGGTATTAAGATACACCGGTAGTGATAACAACATGACTACCGGTTATTTGAATGGAGCCAAAGAAGTGAATACAATATCACTACCGGTTGTTTGTATGTATTCGGCGGTGAATTCACGGTGTTGTCACTTCACTTTCGGTTGCATGCATGCATACGAGTAGATGCTTCACGCAAGTTTGGGGTTTTGGTTATCTCGTTCGGGGTTATGGATGTGAATAAAATTCATTATCTATTCTTTGTTGTTGTTACATATATAACTTTACTTCATTCACATTAGATTTGGATATATCGTTGAATTTTTCCTCACAATATGCAGCATATTTCATTGACCTTAACCGTCTTTATTATGTTCGATGAAGGGTAAAACATGATAACTCAAAGAGATCGAGGAGACAATCAAGATTCATAACAAACAGAAATACAATGAGATAAGAAATTTGATTGCATATATTTCCATAACAAAGACCTTACATTACATATATTTCCATAGCAAAGTGACCTTACATAGAACTAAATATATGGTAACAAAGACCAATTCACGATAGGTCAATGCTACAATCAAAGTGTACAAACACATTAAAATTAAACCACCTCGGTAAGTCTCTTGTAGCACCTCTCTTGGGTCGAAGAAGTGGCGAGGCTGCTACGTGCACTCATTGAGGAGGTTGGAGGATGAGATTCACCGGGAGCTTCATCATCGGCCCAAACTATACCATTGGACCGAGGATGAAATCACAAAGTAACTAGTCCAATGGTCATTGTTTTTCCATGGATGCACCATATGATTGAGACACTATATGCCCATGTGCCCGGGGTATTGGCTGAACACTAGCACCCCCAAAGCACAAAGACTCCGGACTCTTAACATGAGTCCGAGTTCGATCTTGAATCATGGCACCCCCGAAGATTTGTAAGTCCCCGGAGTCTCTCCTTCATCGAGTAAGACTCTTCTAGCACCTTTTCGAAGAAACCATTTTCTTGGACTAGGCATATTCGTATGTGGAGGGCTTTCTCCCAAAGAAAGACCATATGTATGTGGATCCGAAAGTACCGCTAGCAAAGAAGATCGAGGATGAAGAACAAGGAAAATAAGAAGAAAAAGATTTCCTAGATCCAAAACCCATGACACTAAAATTCAAAACTAAGCCCCTCTCGTATTTTGAGGAGAGAGTAGGAACTATTGGACAAACCAAGAATGCAAGAACAGATAGGAGAAGCTGGGTGCAAAACACGGCGGCCCCCTTTGCCGTTTAAATAGGCAAGATGCCGTGGTTTAGTCGACCGCCGTTGTGCGGAGGGCGTGGCGGCGGTGTGCCAAAGATTGGTGCGGTGGTCACCGGTCGAGTTGAGAACGTGCGGCCGTTGAATTTTGCAAAATCCTTTGCCGGGTCTAAGTTTTCACCCGGGCGGTGATATCGAATAACAACGCTTGCGAAAAGATGCGCACGCGCGGTGATTTTTTCACATCACCGCCGGGTGTAGAACTACACCCGCGGTGTTTTAACCGACATTGATTTAACCCGTCGGCGTGCGTGGCCTGGTGCCCTGAGGCTTTTCTCATCGATTCGGAGACACCGCCGGTTTCCTAACCGGCGGTGAATACCTACGGCAGCGCGGTTCTCAAGCCGGCATGCATGCAAAGACAAAGGCCTGCGTGAACACGCTAAGTGAACGTGGCGACTTCTGATATTGTGGTAAAAAAAGTGATGGCTATCCGTTGGGCGGTACAAAGTTTGATTACGTAAATGGCCCGGCGGTGTTGTGGACGTGCTACAGACTTACTATAGTTGAGTGTCATTCGTGCTCCAGCCAGCAGAAGTCTCTCGTCTCCCTCCCTCCCTGCTCCCTCACCGGTTGGCATCGAAGGTGCGTGTGGTTGATCTTGCAGAAATCGTAAGCAATGTAAAGCATGCATTCCTTGTTTCAAAATAACAATGCTAAACTCGATCATCGTTCTTGGAAAAATGGTCAAAAAGCGGCTTATTGGGGATCGAAACCGGGGATTTCGGGATTGGGTGTTGGGAAACGCCCGTGCCCGGTAGAGGAAGCGGCCATTGGAAACACAGCAAGAAACGCGTGAGCGGTCGACCTTTCGTGGGGAGGCGGCCGATCGCGGCGACCATTGGATGAGCGGTCGTTATTTGATATTTTTCATGGCGCCGCGTCTTGGGAATGACAATCGGCGCATGCATTTCCATGGCTTGTTACTATATAAGAAAGCTCGATTTGGTACCATCTCCATCGCTAATTAGCCTCTCTCTTTCCATAAACCCCGTGCAGCTAGCTTCTTCTTCATCGGCGATGATGGCGGCGTCTACACCAGCGAGGAGCTTGTCTTCACTGCGGGGCGCCTCCCGGCGCCCTCAGGAAGCTCACCGACCTGGCCCAACAACTTCGGCACGCCAGCGGTGGCTTGGCGTTGGTGGAAGGCGAACTTCTCGCCTTCAAGGTGAGGCCATGGCGAACATCCTCGCTACGGGGATACCGGCGGTGGCGGACTCAGGCAGCGAGCCCGGGCAGCGGCGGCAGGGCCGGGCGGCGGCGGGATGAGGCCTAGGCGGCCGCCCGGCGCGCGCCCGGAAGCGATAGCGGTGCGCGCGGCGGTCGCGATGGCGACGCCCGCTTTCTTTTATTTTTAGTTTGTAAATATATTATCTAGTAATATATAATGACTCTCGGTCGTTTTTAATTCATCTCCGTTCTGTTTCTATCGTTTGTTTCTATTGTTCCGCTTCATTCAACCCCATGAGCTATCGGTTCCTTTTGCTTCCCCTCCCAAATCACTATCGGTTCTAATTCAACCGGTTGTGTCAATCTTCAAATCGCTTTCGGTTCTAATTCAAACCCGCTTGAGTGATACGTGTCCATCAATACCCTTTGCTTGGGGAACGATTCGACCGGTGGTGATCCGAGGTCTTCCTTTGCCGGATTTAGTCGAAGTCCGTGGGTTTCACGGTTGTCCCAGCGCTGAGCGGTTCATCAACTGCCGGGTTCGGTTCATCGCCGCCGGTGGACTAAATTTCGGCCGTGATGCGGCGGTAGTGATGGCGATTTCGTAGTAGTGACGGGGCCTCTATGAACATGCGAAGTGATCGTGACAACTTCCCTAAAGTATTATGCGTACTCCTACTACTCCCATGGTCAAAAAAAAAAAACGTGATAGCTATCGGCGGTACAAGTTTGATTCTTTAAATAGCCCAGCAGTGTTGTGGACGTACTACAACAAGTTGAGTGTCATTTGTTCATGCTCCAGCCACGGTAGCGAAGTTTCTCGTCTCCAGTCTCTTGTCTCCCTCCCTCCCTCCCCCGTCGGCATCATCTTCTAAAGGTACGTGTGGTTCTTGTAGCAATGGTAAATAATGTAAAGCATTCCTTGTTTCAAAATAACAATGATGTATTTAGTTAAGTATCTATCTATGCTATCAAATAAATATCACTAGATTTTGTGAGCAACATTTATAGCAATGGTAAACCTAATTAAACTCGAGCACCATTCTTGAAAAAATGGTCAAAAACTGGCTCGGTGGGGGATCAAACCCGGGGCTCGGGATTGGGTGCCTTGGGAAACGCAGTGGTAGCCGAGGAAGAGGGAAGCGACCTTTTGAAAACGCGCGCACAGCTGATCGTCGATTGTCGCGCGGTTGCCGTGGAAGCGGGGATTGGTGAGAACGGGCGCAAAGCATAGCTGGTCACTCTTTGAGTGCCGAGGGAGGCGACCATTGGATCTCATAGTCGTTGTGTTTGAGTGCCGAGGAGCCGTGTTTTTTGATGGCACGTTTCTTGGGAACTCATCTCAATCAATTCTGCATGGCTTCTTGTTACTATTTGTACACCTGAACGACCTTGGTCGCTAATCAACCTCTCTTTCCATAACACCAGTTTTCACTGTACAGGCTTGCGGACGATCGCCATGGCCGGCAACTACACCATTGAGGAGATGCAATTCACCATCGCCTGCCTCCATGATATGCCCTCAGGAGGCTCAACGGGCTCGCCGACCAACTTGGCCTGCCAAGGGTGACTGACCCCTTGGAGAACAAGGCCAACTTCTACGCCTTCAAGATCGAGGACATTGCCAAGATCCTCGCTGAGGGGATACCGGCCATGGTGGAGAGGCTAAGGGAGGCGATCACGGTGGCCGGCGGGGATCCGGACGCCGTGGAATGAGCGGTGGCGGCGGTCTTTTTAGCTATCTAGTATTTTTATGCACTTGTAAAATATATTATCTATTATTATGTTCTAGTGAAGAACCAATCATTTTTAATTCCGATGCTGCGTGTGCAATCTTCTTTTTCTATCGTTTTTATTTTGATTGTTCCTTGGTCTTCAAATCACTATCGGTTCTTATTTTAAACCCGCAAGTGATCTGTGTCCATCAAGACCATTCGCGGGGAACGATTCAACCCGGTGGTGATCTAAATCTTCCTTTGCCGATATTGGTCGAGTCAGTGGATTTTTTGATTTTCAGCGCTTTGAACAGTTCATCCTTTGCCGGTGGACTAAATTCGGCTGTGATGCCGGCCGATAGTGATAAAGCGAATTTGTAGTAATGTGGGCTTGGTGGTGACGATGTTCATAGACCATCGTCCGGAACCTAAACATCCAAGCCACTACATCAACGTCACCAAAGCTCTACTATGTCGACTATATCCGACAACTATATTTGTATTTGTTTATGTTATGTAACCATTGTAACTAAGTTCTATCCATCAACTATCGAACTACATATTGTCTCCCTCCTTCAAATTAAAAAATGTATCGATGAACCTTTTCTCATACGCTACGTTTCACGCCCGAGGTCTTCAAAGATCGATCACCCCACGACATGGGCCAGCCCATAAAACTTTGCTCCAAGACCGGGCCGATCGATACTGAATCGGGTGCGGCCACACGCATGCGATGGCGCGCCTTAATCACTGGTAGTTGCAGCAAGTACGAGGTCAAATGTTTAAATAGCCTTGCATGGTGTTGGGTGAGAATTCTAATCATTTGCATGCAGGGACAATATGAGCGTGCTGGGTGCCAGAAGACGTATCGATTTAGGTACTCCAGCTGCATGGCATAGCTTGCATGCATTTAATGACCATACGTTTTTTTGTGCTACATGGATTGATCCAAAAGTTGGCATGCGTGGTTACTACTCTCCTTGGTATTTGAGATTTTACTGATACGCCTAACAAAACGGACCGTAGGGAGTATTATATATACACTAGGAAACATGCCCGTCGCGTTACAACGGGATTACGGCAGTGCCCGGGCAAAGCGATCAGGACGGACTCACTCGCGATCAGTTTTTGCATGTTGCACGGCTCGTATTTTTCCTCGGTTCCATGTGTCGCGAGCTCGCTGGTGTTGTCGCCGAGCGACCTCTGCCAGGATGCATATACGGCGCACTACGGGCGTTCGAGGGGGCACGCGGCCATGTCGTGTCGACCCGTTACCACGCCTTCCCCGTCCTATTTGATCTCAAAGGGGCGTAGTGGCTCCACTCGGACGGCGCCTTGTTGTCGTCTCCGCAGTGACGCCGCCCGCCTTCGCTCACGCCGCGACTCTAAAAAGCTGCATCCGGTCTTAGAATGAAAAGGCGAGCAGCGGCGACCCGGCAACGACGGCAAAGCAAATTAAGCATCACTTACGGCCTCGAGGAGCATCGATCTCCGACTCGGGGCGAGCTGCCGTTGATGTGGAGTCCCTCCATGAGCTGAGCTCCTCCACCGTGTGAGGTTGCCGTTGTGGTGCTTGTCTATGAGGTGTGGAACATTTGCACGTACTTGTCGAGCTCCTCCACGGGTAGGTTCCGCGCCACCACGCCCAGCGCCTTCTTCTTGAACTTGTTCGTGGCGGAGAACTGCTGCAGCCGCTAGGCGCACCGCCTCGCCCAACGACATGTTCGGGCGCCCTGTCCGCGTTATTCAGCCACGACGCTCTGCACGCGTCGCATGCCATTGCAATTGCATTAATTCTCAACATCACCGAGGATAGATAGGAGGATCGATGATGGCTTCCCAAGCACTGCCTCGCCGCGGAGGCGGGTGGAGGGGTCGGGGGTCGAGCATCGGGCGGATGATGTCCTTGGCGTTGGCGGACACCCTCGGCCATGGCTACTGGTTGAAGTCGATGGCGCGCCGTGAAGGACCGCCTGCGCGATCTTCTCTTTTCGTTTGCATGCATTGTTCGATCAGATCAGCACCGGACTGGAGGAGGAACTCGCATGGACCATCGATCGGCGGCGACCGTCACGGGATAGGATGCGTGTATATACGATGGATTAATTGGAACCGCAAGCAACCTATATATTTATATACGGAACGATATAGTGTATATCACGATGGATTAGTTGGAACCGAGCAACCTATATATTTATATACGGAACCGATATTATATGCGTATATCCGATGGATTGAGTAGGAAACTAACCGAACCGAGCTGGATGTATATACGACGGAACCGAACTGGATATATTTGTATCTACGAATCAAGGAACGGAACGAGTGGTACGATGGATTGAGTCAAGGAACGACGAGCGGGGTAACTAACTGGAACCAAGCGCAGGCAGACCCAA
>JADLZK010000438.1:0-122696 GCA_015847255.1 Hyparrhenia diplandra
ATTGTCACATCCAGAAATATATATTAACGGTTGGGGAACTGCAATGTAATTGATCCTACCAACATCTAACCTATCCACCCTAACTTCCTATGTACCTTTCGTGTCGCTCCCTTCTTGTTTCAAGACGTAGGTCCACCGGAGATTTTCGATGGATATTCCAAGATTTCACTCTAAACAAGTGCTACTTGACCAACGACTTTTGAAAAACTCTCTGATGGTCCACTTATTCAAATTTAGGTTCTCTAGGGTAAGCATTTGATTCACAACCCTGCAAAAAGTCTAGCTCGATTCTCATAGTCGGATTGGAAACTTCTTTGTTTTGAGTTCGCGCACGAAATCGACGCCAGCAGCCTCTATTGTCACATCCAGAAATATATATTAACTGGCTGGGGAACGCAATGTAATTGATCCTACCAACATCTAACCTATCCACCCTAACTTCCTATGTACCTTCTGGTCGCTCCCTCTCGTTTCAGTATGTAGGTCCACCACGTAGATTTTTCTAATGGTCCACTTATTCAAATTTAGGTTCTCTAGGGTTAGGCATTTGATTCACAACGCGAAAAAAGTCTAGATCGATTCTATAGCAGGATTGGAAACTTCTGCGTGTTTTTGAGTTAGGCTTTTGAAATTAGCGTGGCGATCTCTATTGTCACATAAAAAAATATATATTTGAGGAGGGGGAACATAATGTAATTGATCCTACCAACATCTAACCTATCCACCCTAACTTCCTCCCGGTACCTTTAGGTGTCGATTTCCCCTTCTTATTTCGTGCGTAGGTCCGATACGAGAGATTTTCATTGGAATTCCAAGATTTCACTCTAAACAAGTACTACTTAAAAGCCTATGACAAGTGATTCTTAGAAAAACACTCTAATGGTCCACTTATTTAAATTTAGGTTCTCTAGGGTTAGGCATTTGATTCGCAACCGCGAAAAAGTCTAGCTTCGATTCTATAGCGGGGATTAGAAAACTTCTCTTTGTTTTGAGTTCAAAAGAAATTAGCGCCAACAATCTCTATTGTCACATCTAGAAACATATAATAACGGTTGGGGAACGCCAATGTAATTGATCCTACCAACATCTAACCTATCCACCCCTAACTTCCTATGCCTTTTCGTATCGTTTTCCCTTCTTATTTCAGCACGTAGGTCCACCAAAGATTTTCGATGGAATTCCAAGATTTAAGCCCCTAAACAAGTGCTACTTTGAGGCCTATGACAAGTGATTCTTAGAAAACACTCTAATGGTCCACTTATTCAAATTTAGGTTCTCTAGGGTGTGGCATTTGATTCACAATAAAAAAGTCTAGCTCGATTCTATAGCGGGATTGGAAACTTCTCTTTTGTTTTGAGTTCGCTGAAATTAGCGCCAGCAGGTCTCTATTGTGACATCTAAAACATATGTTAACGGTTGGGAACGCAATGTAATTGATCCTACCAACATCTAACCTATCCACCCTAACTTCCTATGTACCTTTGGGTGTCGCTTCCTTCTTGTTTCGCAGTGCGTAGGTCCAATTTAGAGATTTTCGATGGAATTCCAAGATTTCGCCCTAAACAAGTGCTACTTTGAGGCCTATGACAAGTGATTCTTAGAAAAACAACGCAAAAAAAAGTTTAGCCTCGGGATTACGTAGCGGATTGCAAACTTCTCTTTCTTTTGAGTTTGCTGAAATCAGCCCGGATCTCTCTATTGTCACATCCGAAAAATATATACTAACGATTGGGGAACGCCAATGTAATTGATCCTACCAACATCTAACTTATCCACCCTAACTTCCTACGTACCCTTTAGTGGTCGTTCCCCTTCTTGTTTCGGTATGTAGGTCGACACAGAGATTTTCAATGGAATTCAAGATTTCACTCTAAAGAAGTGCTACTTTGAAGCCTATGACAAGTGATTCTTAAAAAACTCTCTAATGGTCCACTTATTCAAATTTAGGTTCTCTAGGGTTAGGCATTTGATTCTCAACCCGCGAAAAATTCTAGCTCGATTCTATAGCGGGATTGGAAACTTCTCTTTGTTTTGAGTTCGCTGCTGAAATCAGCGCCAACCGTCTCTATTGTCCCATCCGAAACATATATTAACGGTTGGGGAAGCGCAATGTAATTGATCCTACAACATCTATCCTATCCACCCTAACTTCCTATGTACCTTTCATGTCGTTCCCCTTCTTGTTTTGATGCGTAGGTCCACCAGAAAGATTTTTGATGGAATTCCAAGATTTAGCTTTGAACAAGTGCTACTTTGAGGCCTATGACAAGTGATTCTTAGAAAAAACAACCGCAAAAAAAGTCTAGGCCTTCGATTAGAGCCGGATTGGAAACTTCTCTTTTCTTTTGAGTTCGCGGAAATCAGCGTGAAGCGATCCCTATTGTCACATCGAGAAATATATATATTAACGGTTGGGGAATGCAATGTAATTGATCCCTACCAACATCTAACCAATCCACGCTAACTTCCTATTACCTTTTAGTGGTTTCCCTTCTTGTTTTCGGTATGTAGGTCGACACGGAGATTTTTGGTGGAATTCAAGATTTCACTCTAAAACAAGTGCTACTTTGAAGCCTATGACAAGTGATTCTTAAAAAACTCTCTAATGGTCCACTTATTCAAATTTAGGTTCTCTAGGGTTAGGCATTTGATTCACAAACCACTAAAAAGTCTAGCTCGATTCTATAGCGAGGATTGAAAACTTCTCTTTTGTTTTGAGTTCGCGCACGAAATTAGCGCCCGACAATCTCTATTGTCACATCTAGAAACATATATTAGCGGTTGGGGAGCGCCAATGTTATTGATCCTACCAACATCTAACCTATCCACCCCTTACTTCCTATGTACCTTTTAGGTGTCGTTCCACTTCTTATTTGATGCGTTAGGTCCACCAAAGATTTTCGATGGAATTCCAAGATTTCGCCTAAACAAGTGCTACTTTGAGGCCTATGACAAGTGATTCTTAGAAAAACACTCTAATGGTCCACTTATTCAAATTTAGGTTCTCTAGGGTGAGGCATTTGATTCACAACTTGAAAAAGTCTAGCTCGATTCTATAGCGGGATTGGAAACTTTCTCTTTGTTTTTGAGTTCGCTGAAATTATACCAAAAACCGGTCTCTATTGTCACATCCGAAACATATATTAACGGTTGGGGAGCGCCAATGTAATTGATCCTACCAACATCTAACCAATCCACCCTAACTTTCTATGTACCTTTCCTTTGTCGATTCCCCTTCTTGTTTTGATGCGAGGTCCACGAGAGAATTTTTGATGGAATTCCAAGATTTGCATACTGAACAAGTGCTACTTTGAGGCCTATGACAAGTGATTCTTAGAAAAACAACAAAAAAAAGTCTAGCTTCTCAGAGTGGCGGATTGGAAACTTCTCTTTGTTTTTAGTTGTGGCTGAAATCAGCGCCCGGCATCTCTATTGTCACATCCGGGAATATATTTTAACAGTTGGGGGAGCGCCAATGTAATTGATCGTACCAACATCTAACCAATCCACCCTAACTTCCTATGTACCTTTAGTTAATACCGTTCCCCTTCTTGTTTTCGGTATGTAGGTCGACACGAGAGATTTTCAATGGAATTCCAAAGATTTCACTCTAAACAAGTGCTACTTTGAAGCCTATGACAAGTGATTCTTAAAAAAACTCTCTAATGGTCCACTTATTCAACATTTGATTCACAACCTTGCGAAAAAGTCTAGCTCGATTCGATCGCGGGATCCGGAAACTTCTCACCGTGTTTTTGAGTTGGGCTGAAATTAGCGCCCGGCCGGTCTCTATTGTCACATCTAGAAACATATATTAGCGGTTTGGGGAGCGCAATGTAATTGATCCTACCAACATCTAACCTATCCACCCTAACTTCTTACATTACCTTTTAGGTGTCGTTCCCCTTCTTGTTTCGGTATGTAGGTCGACCCGGAGATTTTTCAATGGAATTCAAGATTTCACTCTACACAAGTGCTATTTTGAAGCCTATGACAAGTGATTCTTAAAAAACTCTCTAATGGTCCACTTATTCAACATTTGATTTCAACCGCGAAAAAGTCTGCTTCGATTCTATAGCGAGGATTGGAAACTTCTCTTTGTTTTGAGTTCGCTGAAATTAGCACCCGGCCGGTCTCTATTGTCACATCAAGAAACATATATTCACGGTTGGGGAACGCAATGTAATTGATCCTACCAACATCTAACCTATCCACCCTAACTTCCCTCATTACCTTTAAATTATTGGATTCCCCTTCTTATTTCGGTACCTAGGTCGACCTACCGAGAGATTTTCAATGGAATTCCAAGATTTCACTCTAAACAAAGTGCTACTTAGAAGCCTATGACAAGTGATTCTTAGAAAAACTCTCTAATGGTCCACTTATTCAAATTTAGGTTCTCTAGGGTTAGGCATTTGATTCACAACAGCGAAAAAGTCTAGCTTCGATTCTATAGCAGGATTAAAGCTTCTCTTTGTTTTGAGTTCGCCGCACGCAATAAAGCGCCCGGCAATCTCTATTGTCACATCTAGAAACATAAATTAGCGGTTGTGGAACGCAATGTAATTGATCCTACCAACATCTAACCTATCCACCCTAACTTCCTATGTACCTTTCGTGGGTTTCCCCTTCTTATTTCAAAGTACGTAGGTCCACCAAAGATTTTTGATGGAATTCCAAGATTTTTGCCCCTAAACAAGTGCCACTTTGGGGCCTATGACAAGTGATTCTTAGAAAAACAATCTAATGGTCCACTTATTCAAATTTAGGTTCTCTAGGGTGAGGCATTTTGATTCACAACCGCGAAAAAGTGTAGCTCGATTCTATAGCGGGATTGGAAACTTCTCTTTTGTTTTGAGTTCGCGTTGAAATTAGCGCGGTCTCTATTGTCACATCGAAAAACATATATTAGCGGTTGGGGAATGCAATGTAATTGATCCTACCAACATCTAACCAATCCACCCTAACTTTCTATGTACCTTTCGTGTAATGGTTCCCCTTCTTGTTTGATTACGTAGGTCCACGGAGATTTTCGATGGAATTCCAAGATTCATACTGAACAAGTGCTACTTTGAGGCCTATGACAAGTGATTCTTAGTAAAAAACAAGAAAAAAAGTCTAGCTCGCTTACGTAGCCGGATTGGAAACTTCTCTTTCTTTTGAGTTCGCGAAAAAGCGAAAGCGTCTCTATTGTCACATCGAAATATATAGTAATGGTTGGGGAGCGCAATGTAATTGATCCTACCAACATCTAACCTATCCACCCCTAACTTCCTCACGTACCTTTGGTTCGTTCCCTTCTCATTTCGGTATGTAGGTCGACCGCGAGGGAGATTTTCAATGCAATTCCAAGATTTCACTCTCTAAACAAAGTGCTACTTTGAAGCCTATGACAAGTGATTCTTAAAAAACTTTTCTAATGGTCCACTTATTCAAATTTAGGTTCTCTAGGGTTAGGCATTTGATTCACAACCGCGAAAAAAGTCTAGATCGATTCTATAGCGGGGATTGGAAACTTCTACGTGTTTTGAGTTCGCGCTGAAATTAAGCGCGAGCGATCTCTATTGTCACATCTAAAAAAACATATATTAACGGTTGGGGAACATAATGTAATTGATCCTACCAACATCTAACCTATCCACCCTAACTTCCTCCATTACCTTTCGTGTCGTTCCCCTTCTTATTTGAGTGCGTAGGGGTAAACCGAGAAGATTTTCATTGGAATTCCAAGATTTCACTCTAAACAAGTACTACTTAAAAGCCTATGACAAGTGATTCTTAGAAAAACACTCTAATGGTCCACTTATTTAAATTTAGGTTCTCTAGGGTTAGGCATTTGATTAAGCAACTTGCGAAAAGTCTAGCTTCGATTCTATAGCAGGATTGAAAACTTCTCTTTGTTTTGAGTTACTTAAAAGAAATTAGCGCCCGGCAATCTCTATTGTCACATCTAGAAACATATAATAACGGTTGGGGAGCGCAATGTAATTGATCCTACCAACATCTAACCTATCCACCCCTAACTTCCTATGTACCTTTCGTGTCGTTTCCCTTCTTATTTCAGTACGTAGGTCACCAAAGATTTTCGATGGAATTCCAAGATTTCGCCCTAAACAAGTGCTACTTTGAGGCCTATGACAAGTGATTCTTAGAAAAACACTCTAATGGTCCACTTATTCAAATTTAGGTTCTCTAGGGTGTGGCATTTGATTCACAACCGCGAAAAGTCTAGCTCGATTCTATAGCGGGATTGGAAACTTCTCTTTGTTTTGAGTTCGCTGAAATTATGCCGGTCTCTATTGTGACATCGAAAACATATGTTAGCGGTTGGGGAGCATAATGTAATTGATCTACCAACATCTAACCTATCCACCTAACTTCCTATGTACCTTTAGGTATCGTTCCCCTTCTTTTTTGATGCACGAGGTCCACGAGAGATTTTTCGATGGAATTCCAAGATTTCGCCCTAAACAAGTGCTACTTTGGGGCCTATGACAAGTGATTCTTAGAAAAACAACCGCAAAAGTTTAGCTTCGATTCCTCGTAGCCGGATTGGAAACTTCTCTTTCTTTTGAGTTATTTGAAATCAGCGCCCGGTGATCTCTATTGTCACATCAGAAATATATACTAGCGGGCCGGGAACGCAATGTAATTGATCCTACCAACATCTAACTTATCCACCCTAACTTCCCTCATTACCTTTAGGTGTCGTTCCCTTCTTGTTTTTGTATGTAGGTCGATTACGGAGATTTTCAATGGAATTCCAAGATTTCACTCTAAAGAAGTGCTACTTTGAAGCCTATGACAAGTGATTCTTAAAAAAAAACTCTCTAATGGTCCACTTATTCAAATTTAGGTTCTCTAGGGTTAGGCATTTGATTCTCAACCCGCGAAAAATTCTAGCTTCGATTCTATAGCGAGATTGGAAACTTCTCTTTGTTTTGAGTTCGTGCTGAAATCAGCGCCAACCGTCTCTATTGTCCCATCGGAAACATATATTAGCGGTTGGGGAGCGCAATGTAATTGATCCTACAACATCTATCCTATCCACCCTAACTTCCTATGTACCTTTAGGTGTCGTTCCCTTCTTGTTTTGTACGTAGGTCCACCAGAGATTTTCGATGGAATTCCAAGATTTCGGCCTGAACAAGTGCTACTTTTGAGGCCTATGACAAGTGATTCTTAGAAAAACAAGCGCAAAAAGTCTAGCTCGATTCAGTGGCGGATTGGAAACTTCTCTTTCTTTTTGAGTTGGCTGAAATCAGGCGTAGCGATCTCTATTGTCACATCCGAAAATATATATTAACGGTTGGGGAATGCAATGTAATTGATCCTACCAACATCTAACCAATCCACGCTAACTTCCTACGCATTGCCTTTTCGTGTCGTTCCCCTTCTTGTTTTCGGTATGTAGGTCGACCGCGAGGAGATTTTTCGGGTGGAATTCAAGATTTCACTCTAAACAAGTGCTACTTTGAAGCCTATGACAAGTGATTCTTAAAAAAAACTCTCTAATGGTCCACTTATTCAAATTTAGGTTCTCTAGGGTTAGGCATTTGATTCACAACCACGAAAAAGTCTAGCTCGATTCTATAGCGAGATTGAAAACTTCTCTTTGTTTTGAGTTCGCACGAGAAATTAGCGCCGACAATCTCTATTGTCACATCTAGAAACATATATTAGCGGTTGGGGAAGCGCAATGTTATTGATCCTACCAACATCTAACCTATCCACCCTAACTTCCTATGTACCTTTCGTGTCGTTCCCCTTCTTGTTTCGATGCGTAGGTCCACCGAGAGATTTTCGATGGAATTCCAAGATTTTGCCCCGAACAAGTGCTACTTTGTGGCCTATGACAAGTGATTCTTAGAGAAAACAACCGCCAAAAAGTCTAGCTCGATTCTATAGCCGGATTGGAAACTTCTCTTTCTTTTGAGTTCGCTGATGAAATCAGCTGGCGGCACTCAATTGTCACATCCGTAAATATATATTAACGGTTGGGGAACGCAATGTAATTGATCCTACAACATCTAACCTATCCACCCCTAACTTCCTATGTACCTTTCGTGGTCGTTCCCCTTCTTGTTTTGGTACTTAGGTCCACCGAGAGATTTTCGATGGAATTCCAACGTTTCGCCCTCGAACAAGTGCTACTTTGAGGCCTATGACAAGTGATTCTTAGAAAAAAACAAGCGCAAAAAAATCTAGCTCGATTACGTGGCCGGATTGGAAACTTCTCTTTCTTTTGAGTTCGCTACCGAAATCAGCGTAAGCGATCCTCTATTGTCACATCCGAAATATATATTAACGGGTTGGGGAGCGCCAATGTAATTGATCGTACCAACATCTAACCAATCCACCCTAACTTCCCTACGTACCATTCGGTGTGGATTTCCCCTTCTTGTTTTTGGTATGTAGGTCGTCACAGAGATTTTCAATGGAATTCCAAGATTTCACTCTAAACAAGTGCTACTTTGAAGCCTATGACAAGTGATTCTTAAAAAACTCTCTAATGGTCCACTTATTCAAATTTAGGTTCTCTAGGGTTAGGCATTTGATTCACAACGCGAAAAAGTCTAGCTTCGATTCTATAGCAGGATTGAAAACTTCTCTTTGTTTTGAGTTCGCACGTGAAATTAGCGCCCAAAGAATCTCTATTGTCATATCTAGAAACATATATTAACGGTTGGGGAACGCAATGTAATTGATCCTACCAACATCTAACCTATCCACCCTAACTTCCTATGTGCCTTCGTGTCGTTCCACTTCTTATTTCGATGCATTAGGTCCACCAAAGATTTTCGATGGAATTCCAAGATTTCGCCCTAAACAAGTGCTACTTTGAGGCCTATGACAAGTGATTCTTAGAAAAACAATCTAATGGTCCACTTATTCAAATTTAGGTTCTCTAGGGTGAGGCATTTGATTCACAACCGCGAAAAAGTCTAGCTCGATTCTATAGCAGGATTGGAAACTTCTCTTTGTTTTGAGTTCGCTGAAATTAGCACCAACAGTCTCTATTGTCACATCCGTAAACATATATTAGCTGTTGGGGAACGCCAATGTAATTGATCCTACCAACATCTAACCAATCCACCCTAACTTTCTATGTACCTTTCGTGTCGTTCCCCTTCTTGTTTTGGTACGAAGGTCCACCAGGAGATTTTTGATGGAATTCCAAGATTTGCATACGAACAAGTGCTACTTTGAGGCCTATGACAAGTGATTCTTAGAAAAAAACAACGCAAAAAAGTCTAGCTCGATTCTGTAGCGGATTGGAAACTTCTCTTTGTTTTTAGTTAGCTGAAATCAGCGCCCAGATCTCTATTGTCACATCCAGGGAATATATATTAACCGGTTGGGGAACGCAATGTAATTGATCCTACCAACATCAAACCTATCCACCCCTAACTTCCTACGTACCTTTCGTGGTCGTTCCCCTTCTTGTTTTAGGTATGTAGGTCGATTGATGAGATTTTCAATGGAATTCCAAGATTTCACTCTAAACAAGTGCTACTTTGAAGCCTATGACAAGTGATTCTTAAAAAAAACACTCTAATGGTCCACTTATTCAAATTTAGGTTCTCTAGGGTTAGGCATTTGATTCACAACCGAAAAAAAAGTCTAGCTCGATTCTATAGCGGGATTGAAAACTTCTCTTTGTTTTGAGTTCGCGCACGTAAATTAGCGCCCGGCCAATCTCTATTGTCACATCTAGAAACATATATTAACGGTTGGGGAACGCAATGTAATTGATCCTACCAACATCTAACCTATCCACCCTAACTTCCTATGTACCTTTCGTGTCGTTTCCCTTCTTATTTCAATGACGTAGGTCCACCAAAGATTTTCGATGGAATTCCAAGATTTCGCCCCTAAACAAGTGCTACTTTGAGGCCTATGACAAGTGATTCTTAGAAAAACAATCTAATGGTCCACTTATTCAAATTTAGGTTCTCTAGGGTGAGGCATTTGATTCAATCGCGAAAAAGTCTAGCTCGATTCTATAGCGAGGATTGGAAACTTCTCTTTGTTTTGAGTTCGCGCTGAAATTAGCGCCAACTTGTCTCTATTGTCACATCCGAAACATATATTAACGGTTCGGGAACGCCAATGTAATTGATCCTACCAACATCTAACCAATCCACCTAACTTTCTATGTACCTTTCGTTGTCGTTCCCCTTCTTGTTTTGATGCGTAGGTCCACCGAGAGATTTTGATGGAATTCCAAGATTTTGCATACGAACAAGTGCTACTTCGAGGCCTACGACAAGTGATTCTTAGAAAAACAACCGCAAAAGTCTAGCTCGATTCTGCAGCGGATTGGAAACTTCTCTTTGCTTTGAGTTCGCGCTGAAATCAGCGCTAGCGATCTCTATTGTCACATCCAGAAATATATATTAACGGTTGGGGAACGCAATGTAATTGATCCTACCAACATCTAACCTATCCACCCTAACTTCCTACGCATTGCCTTTAGGTGTGGATTTCCCCATCTTGTTTTTCGGTATGTAGGTCGACACGAGATTTTCAATGGAATTCCAAGATTTCCTCTAAACAAGTGCTACTTAGAAGCCTATGACAAGTGATTCTTAGAAAAACTCTCTAATGGTCCACTTATTCAAATTTAGGTTCTCTAGGGTTAGGCATTTGATTCACAACCGCGAAAAAGTCTAGCTCGATTCTATAGCAGGATTGGAAACTTCTCTTTGTTTTGAGTTCGCTGAAATTAGCGCCGGCCGGTCTCTCTATTGTCACATCTAGAAACATATATTAGCGGTTGGGCAGCGCAATGTAATTGATCCTACCAACATCTAACCTATCCACCCTAACTTCCTACATACCTTTCGTGTCGTTCCCCTTCTTATGTCGGTGCGTAGGTCGACCGTGAAATTAGCGCCCGACAATCTCTATTGTCACATCTAGAAACATATATTAACGGTTCGGGAGCGCAATGTAATTGATCCTACCAACATCTAACCTATCCACCCTAACTTCCTATGTACCTTTCGTGTCGTTCCCCTTCTTATTTCGATGTACGTAGGCCCACCAATGATTTTCGATGGTATTCCAAGATTTCGCCCTAAACAAGTGCTACTTTGAGGCCTATGACAAGTGATTCTTAGAAAAACACTCTAATGGTCCACTTATTCAAATTTAGGTTCTCTAGGGTGAGGCATTTGATTCAACCCGCGAAAAAGTCTAGCTCGATTCTATAGCGGGATTGGAAACTTCTCTTTGTTTTGAGTTCACTATTTGAAATTAGCGCCACCGGTCTCTATTGTCACATCCGAAACATATATTAACGGTTGGGGGAGCGCAATGTTATTGATCCTACCAACATCTAACCTATCCACCTAACTTCTTATGTACCTTTCGTGTCGATTTCCCCTTCTTGTTTTGATGCGTAGGTCCACCGGAGATTTTCGATGGAATTCCAAGATTTTCGCCCAGAACAAGTGCTACTTTGAGGCCTATGACAAGTGATTCTTAGAAAAACAACGCAAAAAAGTCTAGCTCGATTCTGTAGCGGATTGGAAACTTCTCTTTCTTTTGAGTTCGCGCTGAAATCAGCGAAAGCGAACTCTATTGTCACATCCGAAAAATATATATTAACGGTTGGGGAGCGCAATGTAATTGATCCTACCAACATCTAACCTATCCACCTAACTTCTTACATTACCTTTAGGTGTGGATTTCCCCATCTTGTTTTTCGGTATGTAGGTCGACCACGAGAGATTTTCAATGGAATTCAAGATTTCACTCTAAACAAGTGCTACTTTGAAGCCTATGACAAGTGATTCTTAAAAAAACTCTCTAATGGTCCACTTATTCAAATTTAGGTTCTCTAGGGTTAGGCATTTGATTCACAACCCGCGAAAAAGTCTAGCTTCGATTCTATAGCGGGATTGGAAACTTCTCTTTGTTTTGAGTTCGCGCTGAAATTAGCGCCCGCCAGTCTCTAATGTCACATCTAGAAACATATATTAACGGTTGGGGAACGCAATGTAATTGATCCTACCAACATCTAACCTATCCACCCTAACTTCCTACGTACCTTTCGCGTGTCGTTCCCCTTCTTATGTCGGATGCGTAGGTCGACCACGAAATTAGCGCCCGGCAATCTCTATTGTCACATCTAGAAACATATATTAACGGTTGGGGAACGCAATGTAATTGATCCTACCAACATCTAACCTATCCACCCTAACTTCCTATGTACCTTTTCGTGTCGTTCCCCTTCTTATTTCAGTGCATTAGGCCCACCAAAGATTTTCGATGGAATTCCAAAATTTCGCCCCTAAACAAGTGCTACTTTGAGGCCTATGACAAGTGATTCTTAGAAAAACACTCTAATGGTCCACTTATTCAAATTTAGGTTCTCTAGGGTGAGGCATTTGATTCACAACCGCGAAAAAGTCTAGCTCGATTCTATAGCAGGATTGGAAACTTCTCTTTGTTTTGAGTTCACGCTGAAATGGCGCCAACAGTCTCTATTGTCACATCCGTAAACATATATTAAGCGGTTGGGGAACGCAATGTTATTGATCCTACCAACATATAACCTATCCACCCTAACTTCCTACGTACCTTTAGGTGTCGTTCCCCTTCTTGTTTCGATGCGTAGGTCCACTAGAGATTTTCAGCGAATTCCAAGATTTCGCCCAAAACAAGTGCTACTTTGAGGCCTATGACAAGTGATTCTTAGAAAAAAACAACCTAAAAAAGTCTAGCTCGATTCTCAGAAGGCGGATTGATTCTACCAACATCTAACCTATCCACCCTAACTTCCTATGTACCTTTCTTGTCGTTCCCCTTCTTATTTAATTAATTAGGTCCACCGGAGAATTTCGATGGAATTCCAAGATTTCGCCCTAAACAAGTGATACTTTGAGGCCTATGACAATTGATTCTTAGAAAAACTCTCTAATGGTCCACTTCTTCAAATTAAGGTTCTCTAGGGTGAGGCATTTGATTCACAACCGCAAAAAGGTCTAGCTCGATTCTATAGCCGGATTGGAAACTTCTCTTTCTTTTAAGTTCGCGCTAAAATTGGGGCCAGCAGTCTCTATTGTCACATCCAGAAACATATATTAACGGTTGGGGAGCGCAATGTAATTGATCCTACCAACATCTAACCTATCCACCCTAACTTCCTATGTACCTTTCGTGTCGTTCCCCTTCTTATTTCAGTACGTAGGTTGACACAGAGATTTTCAATAAATTCCTAGATTTCACTCTAAACAAGTGCTACTTTGAGGCCTATGACAAGTGATTCTTAGGAAAACTCTCTAATGGTCCACTTATTCAAATTTAGGTTCTTTAGGGTTAGGCATTTGATTCACAACCGTGAAAAAGTCTAGCTCGATTCTATAGCAGGATTGGAAACTTCTCTTTGTTGAGTTGGCGCTGAAATTGGCGCCAGGAGTCTCTATTGTCACATCCAGAAACATATATTAACGGTTGGGGAACGCAATGTAATTGATTCTACCAACATCTAACCTATGCACCCTAACTTCCTATGTACCTTTCTTGTCGTTCCCCTTCTTATTTTAGTAATTAGGTCCACCAGAAATTTTTGATGGAATTCTAAGATTTCGCCCTAAACAAGTGCTACTTGGAGGCCTATGACAAGTGATTCTTAGAAAAACTCTCTAATCGTCCACTTCTTCAAATTTAGGTTCTCTAGGGTGAGGCATTTGATTCACAACCGCGAAAAAGTCTAGCTCGATTCTATAGCAGGATTGAAACTTCTCTTTGTTGAGTTCAAGGGCTGAAATTGGCGCCGAGTGAGTCTCTATTGTCACATCCAAAAACATATATTAACGGTTGGGGGAGCGCAATGTAATTGAGCCTACCAACATCTGACCTATCCACCCTAACTTCCTATGCATCTTTCGTCGTTACCCTTCTTATTTCGATGCGTAGGTCCGCCAGAGAGATTTTCGATGGAATTCCCGATTTCGCCCTAAACAAGTGCTACTTTGAGGCCTATGACAAGTGATTCTTAGAAAAACTCTCTAATGGTCCACTTATTCAAATTTAGGTTCTCTAGGGTTAGGCATTTGATTCACAACCGCGAAAAAGTCTAGCTCGATTCTATAGCGGGATTGGAAACTTCTCTTTGTTTTGAGTTCACTGAAATTAGCGCCGGCATTCTCTATTGTCATATCCGAAACATATATAAGCGGTTGGGGAGCGCAATGTAATTGATTCTACCAACATCTAACCTATGCACCCTAACTTCCTATGTACCTTTCTTGCCGTTCCCTTCTTATTTCAGTAATTAGGTCCACGAGAAATTTTCGATGGAATTCCAAGATTTCGCCCTAAACAAGTGCTACTTTGAGGCCCATGACAAGTGATTCTTAGAAAAACTCTCTAATCGTCCACTTCTTCAAATTTAGGTTCTCTAGGGTGAGGCATTTGATTCACAACCGCGAAAAAAGTCTAGCTCGATTCTATAGCCGGATTGGAAACTTCTCTTTCTTTTGAGTTCAAGGTGAAATTGGGGCCAGCCGTCTCTATTGTCACATCCGTAAAACATATATTAACGGTTGGGGAACGCAATGTAATTGATCCTACCAACATCTAACCTATCCACCCTAACTTCCTACGCACCTTTCATGTCGTTCCCCTTCTTATTTTCAAGACGTAGGTTGACACAGAGATTTTCAATAAATTCCAAGATTTCACTCCAAACAAGTGCTACTTTGAGGTCTATGACAAGTGATTCTTAGAAAAACTCTCTAATGGTCCACATATTCAAATTTAGGTTCTTTAGGGTTAGGCATTTGATTCACAAAGCGAAAAAGTCTAGCACTCGATTCTATAGCGGGATTGGAAACTTCTCTTTGTTTTGAGTTCGCGCTGAAATTAGAGCCAACGGTCTCTATTGTCACATCCAGAAACCTATATTAACGGTTAGGGAACGCAATGTAATTGATCCTACCAACATCTAACCTATCCACCCTAACATCCTCACGTACCTTTAGGTGTCGTTCCCCTTCTTATTTCAATGCGTAGGTTGACAGAGAGATTTTCAATAAATTCCAAGATTTCACTCTAAACAAGTGCTACTATGAGTCCTATGACAAGTGATTCTTAGAAAAACTCTCTAATTGTCCACTTATTCAAATTTAGGTTCTTTAGGGTTAGGCATTTGATTTACAAACCTTGAAAAAGTCTAGCTCGATTCTATAGCAGGATTGGAAACTTCTCTTTGTTTTGAGTTTCGCTGAAATTAGCCAACAGTCTCTATTGTCACATCTAGAAACCTATATTAACGGTTGGGGAACACAATGTAATTGATCCTACCAACATCTAACGTATCCACCCTAACTTCCTATGCACCTTTCGGTGTCGTTCCCCTTCTTATTTCAGACGTAGGTCCACCGGAGATTTTCAATGAATTCCAAGATTTAAGCCCCTAAACAAGTGCTTCTTTGAGGCCTAGGACAAGTGATTCTTAGAAAACTATCTAATGGTCCACTTATTCAAATTTAGGTTCTCTAGGGTTAGGCATTTGATTCACAACCCGCGAAAAAGTCTAGCTCGATTCTATAGCAGGATTGGAAACTTCTCTTTGTTTTGAGTTCCCGCTGAAATTGGTGCCGCTAGTCTCTATTGTCACATCGAGAAACATATATTAACGGTTGGGGAACGCAATGTAATTGACCCTACCAACATCTAACCTATCCACCCTAACTTCCTATGCACCTTTCGTGTCGTTCTCCTTCTTATTTCAGTACGTAGGTCCACCAGAGATTTTCGATGGAATTCCAAGATTTCGCCCTACACAAGTGCTACTTTGAGGCCTATGACAAGTGATTCTTAGAAAAACTCTCTAATGGTCCACTTATTCAAATTTAGGTCCTCTAGGGTTTGGTATTTGATTCACAACCGTGAAAAAAAGTCTAGCTTGATTCTATAGCGGGATTGGAAACTTCTCTTTGTTTTGAGTTTGCTGAAATTAGCGCCCGCCAGCGATCTCTATTGTCACATCCGTAAACATATATTAACGGTTGGGGAACGCAATGTAATTGATTCTACCAACATCTAACCTATCCACCCTAACTTCCTATGTACCTTTCTTGTCGTTCCCCTTCTTATTTCAGTAATTAGGTCCACCAGAGAATTTTGATGGAATTCCAAGATTTCGCCCTAAACAAGTGATACTTTGAGGCCTATGACAAGTGATTCTTAGAAAAACTCTCTAATGGTCCACTTCTTCAAATTAAGGTTCTCTAGGGTGAGGCATTTGATTCACAAACCGCTAAAAAGGTCTAGCTCGATTCTATAGCGGATTGAAAACTTCTCTTTCTTTTGAGTTCGCGCTGAAATTGGGGCCAGCGGTCTCTATTGTCACATCCGAAACATATATTAACGGTTGGGGGAACGCAATGTAATTGATCCTACCAACATCTAACCTATCCACCCTAACTTCCCTACGTACCTTTCGTGTCGTTCCCCTTCTTATTTCAGTACGTAGGTTGACACAGAGATTTTCAATAAATTCCTAGATTTCACTCTAAACAAGTGCTACTTTGAGGCCTATGACAAGTGATTCTTAGAAAAACTCTCTAATGGTCCACTTATTCAAATTTAGGTTCTTTAGGGTTAGGCATTTGATTCACAACCTGAAAAAAGTCTAGCTCGATTCTATAGCAGGATTGGAAACTTCTCTTTGTTTTGAGTTAGGCTGAAATTGGTGCGGCTAGTCTCTATTGTCACATCCGTAAACATATATTAACGGTTGGGGAACATAATGTAATTGACCCTACCAACATCTAACCTATCCACCCTAACTTCCTATGCACCTTTAGGCGGTCGTTCTCCTTCTTATTTCAAGACGTAGGTCCACCGAGATTTTTCGATGGAATTCCCGATTTTCGCCCTACACAAGTGCTACTTTTTGAGGCCTATGACAAGTGATTCTTAGAAAAAACTCTCTAATGGTCCACTTATTCAAATTTAGGTCCTCTAGGGTTTGGTATTTGATTCACAACCGTGAAAAAGTCTAGCTTGATTCTATAGCAGGATTGGAAACTTCTCTTTGTTTTGAGTTTGCGCTGAAATTAGCGCCCAGTGATCTCTATTGTCACGTCCGTAAACATATATTAACGGTTGGGGAACGCAATGTAATTGATCCTACCAACATCTAACCTATCCACCCTAACTTCCTACATTACCTTTCGTGTCGTTCCCCTTCTTATTTCAGTGACGTAGGTTGACACGTAGATTTTCAATAAATTCCAAGATTTCACTCCAAACAAGTGCTACTTTGAGGTCTATGACAAGTGATTCTTAGAAAAACTCTCTAATCGTCCACTTATTCAAATTTAGGTTCTTTACGGTTAGGCATTTGATTCACAACCCGCGAAAAAAGTCTAGCACGATTCTATAGCGGGATTGGAAACTTCTATTTGTTTTGAGTTCGCGCTGAAATTAGCGCCAACAGTCTCTATTCTCACATCCGTAAAACCTATATTAACGGTTAGGGAACGCAATGTAATTGATCCTACTCACATCTAACCTATCCACCCTAACTTCCTACGTACCTTTCGTGTCGTTCCCCTTCTTATTTCAGTACGTAGGTTGACACAGAGATTTTCAATAAATTCGAAGATTTCACTCTAAACAAGTGCTACTATGAGGCCTATGACAAGTGATTCTTAGAAAAACTCTCTAATTGTCCACTTATTCAAATTTAGGTTCTTTAGGGTTAGGCATTTGATTTACAACCGTGAAAAAAGTCTAGCTCGATTCTATAGCGGGATTGGAAACTTCTCTTTGTTTTGAGTTTTAGCTGAAATTAGCGCCAACAGTCTCTATTGTCACATCTAGAAACATATATCAACGGTTCGGGGAACGCAATGTAATTGATCCTACCAACATCTAACCTATCCACCTAACTTCCTATGCACCTTTTCGTGTCGTTCCCCCTTCTTATTTCGAAGCACGTAGGTCCACCAGCGATTTTCGATGGAATTCCAAGATTTCGCCCTAAACAAGTGCTACTTTGAGGCCAATGACAAGTGATTCTTAGAAAAACTCTCTAATGGTCCACTTATTCAAATTTAGGTTCTCTAGGGTTAGGCATTTGATTCACAACCGCGAAAAGTTCTAGCTCGATTCTATAGCAGGATTGGAAACTTCTCTTTCTTTTGAGTTCGGCTGAAATCAGGCGCCCGATAGTCTCTATTGTCACATCCGTAAATATATATTAGCGGTTGTGGGAGCAAAGTGTAATTGATCCTACCAACATCTAACCTATCCACCCTAACTTCCTATGCACCTTTCGTGTCGTTCCCCTTCTTATTTCAAGCACGCGAGGTCCACTAGAGATTTTTGATGGAATTCCAAGATTTCACCCTAAACAAGTGCTACTTTGAGGCCTCGATAAGTGATTCTTAGAAAAACTCTCTAATGGTCCACTTATTCAAATATAGGTTCTCTAGGGTTAGGCATTTGATTCACAACCGTGAAAAAGTCTAGCTCGATTCTACCACCCTAACTTCCTATGCACCTTTCGTGTCGTTCCACTTCTTATTTCAGTACGTAGGTCCACCAGAGATTTTCGATGGAATTCCAAGATTTCGCCCTAAACAAGTGCTACTTTGAGGCCAATGACAAGTGATTCTTAGAAAAACTCGCTAATGGTCCACTTATTCAAATTTAGGTTCTCTAGGGTTAGGCATTTGATTCACAACCGCGAAAAGTTCTAGCTCGATTCTATAGCCGGATTGGAAACTTCTCTTTCTTTTGAGTTCGCGCTGAAATCAGCGCCAGTAGTCTCTATTGTCACATCGAGAAATATATATTAGCGGTTGTGTGAACGCGGTGTAATTGATCCTACCAACATCTAACCTATCCACCCTAACTTTCTATGCACCTTTTGTGTCGTTCCCCTTCTTATTTCAGTACGTAGGTCCACCAGAGATTTTCGATGGTATTCTAGGATTTCACCCTAAACAAGTGCTACTTTGAGGCCTACGACAAGTGATTCTTAGAAAAACTCTCTAATGGTGCACTTATTCAAATTTAGGTTCTCTAGGGTTAGGCATTTGATTCACAACCGTGAAAAGTCTAGCTCGATTCTATAGCGAGGATTGGAAACTTCTCTTTGTTTTGAGTTCGCTGAAATCAGCGCCAGCGATCTCTATTGTCACATCCAGGGAACATATATCAACGGTTGAGGAACGCAATGTAATTGATCCTACCAACATCTAACCTATCCACCCTAACTTCCTATGTACCTTTTGTGTCGTTCCCCTTCTTATTTCAGTATGTAGGTCCACCAGAGATTTTCGATTGAATTCCAAGATTTCACCCTAAACAAGTGCTACTTTGAGGCCTACGACAAGTGATTCTTAGAAAAACTCTCTAATGGTGCACTTATTCAAATTTAGGTTCTCTAGGGTTAGGCATTTGATTCACAACCGTGAAAAAAGTCTAGCTCGATTCTATAGCAGGATTGGAAACTTCTCTTTGTTTTGAGTTCAAGGCTGAAATTAGCGCCTAGCGATCTCTATTGTCACATCCGGGGAACATATATCAACGGTTGAGGAATGCAATGTAATTGATCCTACCAACATCTAATCTATCCACCCTAACTTCCTATGTACCTTTCTTGTCGTTCCCCTTCTTATTTCAGTAATTAGGTCCACCAGAGATTTTCGATTGAATTCCAAGATTTCACCCTAAACAAGTGCTACTTTGAGGCCTATGACAAGTGATTCTTAGAAAAACTCTCTAATGGTCCACTTCTTCAAATTTAGGTTCTCTAGGGTGAGGCATTTGATTCACAACCGCGAAAAAGTCTAGCTCGATTCTATAGCCGGATTGGAAACTTCTGTTTTCTTTTTGAGTTCGCTCTCGAAATCAGCGCCGCCGATCTCTATTGTCACATCTAGAAATATATATTAATGGGTGGGGGCGCAATGTAATTGATCCTACCAACATCTAACCTATCCACCCTAACTTCCTATGCACCTTTCGTGTCGTTCCCCTTCTTATTTCAATGACGCAGGTCCACGAGAGATTTTTGATGGTATTCCATGGAATTCGAGATTTCACTCTAAACAAGTGCTACTTTGAAGCCTATGACAAGTGATTCTTAAAAAAACTCTAATGGTCCACTTATTCAAATTTAGGTTCTCTAGGGTTAGGGATTTGATTCATAACCGCAAAAAAAGTCTAGCTCGATTCTATAGCAGGATTGGAAACTTCTCTTTGTTTTGAGTTCACGCTGAAATTTGCGCCCGACAATCTCTATTGTCACATCTAGAAACATATATTAACGGTTGGGGAACGCAATGTAATTGATCCTACAAACATCTAACCTATCCACCCTAACTTCCTATGTACCTTTCGTGTCGTTCCCTTTCTTGTTTTGCAGATGCGTAGGTCCACACGTAGATTTTCAATGGAATTCCGAGATTTCACTCTAAACAAGTGCTACTTAGAAGCCTATGACAAGTGATTCTTAGAAAAACTCTCTAATGGTCCATTTATTCAAATTTAGGTTCTCTAGGGTTAGGCATTAGATTCTCAACCGCGCGAAAAAGTCTAGCTCGATTCTATAGCAGGATTGGAAACTTCTCTTTGTTTTGAGTTCGCTGAAATCAGCACCAACGATCTGTATTGTCACATCCAAAAACATATATTAACGGTGGGGGAACGCAATGTAATTGATCCTAAAACATCTAACCTATCCACCCTAACTTCCTATGTACCTTTCATGTCGTTCCCCTTCTTGTTTCAAAGACGTAGGTCCACACCGAGATTTTCGATGGAATTCCAAGATTTCGCTCTAAACAAGTGCTACTTTGAAGCCTATGACAAGTGATTCTTAGAAAAACTCTCTAATGGCCCACTTATTCAAATTTAGGTTCTCTAGGGTTAGGCATTTGATTCACAACCCGAAAAAGTCTAGCTCGATTCTATAGCAGGATTGGAAACTTCTCTTTGTTTTGAGTTCGCTGAAATCAGCGCCAGCAATCTCTATTGTCACATCCGTAAATATATATTAACGGTTGGGGAACGTAATGTAATTGATCCAACCAACATCTAACCTATCCTCCTAACTTCCTACATACCTATCGTGTCGTTCCGCTTCTTGTTTGATGCGTATGTCCACCAGAGATTTTCAATGGAATTCCAATATTTCACTCTAAACAAGTGCTACTTTGAAGCCTATGACAAGTGATTCTTAAAAAACTCTCTAATGGTCCACTTATTCAAATTTAGGTTCTCTAGGGTTAGGCATTTGATTCACAACCGCGAAAAAAGTCTAGCTCGATTCTATAGCAGGATTGGAAACTTCTCTTTGTTTTGAGTTCACGCTGAAATTTGCCCCAGCAATCTCTATTGTCACATCTAGAAACATATATTAACGGTTGGGGAACGCAATGTAATTGACCCTACCAACATCTAACCTATCCACCCTAACTTCCTACGTACCTTTCGTGTCGTTCCCTTCTTGTTTTATGCGATTAGGTCGAATACGCAGATTTTCAATGGAATTCCAAGATTGCACTCTAAACAAGTGCTACTTTGAAGCCTATGACAAGTGATTCTTAGAAAAACTCTCTAATGGTCCACTTATTGAAATTTAGGTTCTCTAGGGTTAGGCATTTGATTCTCAACCGCGAAAAGTCTAGCTCGATTCTATAGCAGGATTGGAAACTTCTCTTTGTTTTGAGTTCGCGCTGAAATCAGCGCCGGCGATCTCTATTGTCACATCCAGAAATATATATTAACGGTGGGGGGAATGCAATGTAATTGATCCTACAAACATCTAACCTATCCACCCTAACTTCCGACATACCTATCGTGTCGTTCCGCTTCTTGTTTTTGGTGCGTATGTCCACCGAGATTTTCAATGGAATTCCGAGATTTCACTCTAAACAAGTGCTACTTTGAAGCCTATGACAAGTGATTCTTAAAAAACTCTCTAATGGTCCACTTATTCAAATTTAGGTTCTCTAGGGTTAGGCATTTGATTCACAACCGCGAAAAAAGTCTAGCTCGATTCTATAGCAGGATTGAAAACTTCTCTTTGTTTTGAGTTCGCATTTAAATTAGCGCCAGCAATCTCTATTGTCACATCTAGAAACATATATTAACGGTTTGGGGAACGCAATGTAATTGATCCTACCAACATCTAACCTATCCACCCTAACTTCCTATGTAACTTTCGTGTCGTTTCCCTTCTAGTTTTGGCACGTACGTCGACCAGATATTTTCAATGGAATTCCAAGATTTCACTCTAAACAAGTGCTACTTTGAAGCCTATGACAAGTGATTCTTAAAAAAACTCTCTAATGGTCCACTTATTCAAATTTAGGTTCTCTAGGGTTAGGCATTTGATTCACAACCGCGAAAAAGTCTAGCTCGATTCTATAGCAGGATTGGAAACTTCTCTTTGTTTTGAGTTCATGCTGAAATTTGCGCCAGCAATCTCTATTGTCACATCTAGAAACATATATTAACGGTTGGGGAACGCAATGTAATTGATCCTACAAACATCTAACCTATCCACCCTAACTTCCTACATACCTATCGTGTCGTTCCGCTTCTTGTTTCGGTACGTATGTCCACCAGAGATTTTCAATGGAATTCCGAGATTTCACTCTAAACAAGTGCTACTTTTGAAGCCAATAACAAGTGATTCTTAAAAAAACTCTCTAACGGTCCACTTATTCAAATTTAGTTCTCTAGGGTTAGGCATTTGATTCACAACCGCGAAAAAAGTCTAGCTCGATTCTATAGCAGGATTGGAAACTTCTCTTTGTTTTGAGTTCACGCTGAAATTTGCCCCAGCAATCTCTATTGTCACATCTAGAAACATATATTAACGGTTGGGAACGCAATGTAATTGATCCTAGAAACATCTAACATATCCACCCTAACTTCCTACATACCTATCGTGTCGTTCGCTTCTTGTTTTGATGCGTATGTCCACCAGAGATTTTCAATGGAATTCGAGATTTCACTCTAAACAAGTGCTACTTTGAAGCCTATGACAAGTGATTCTTAAAAAAACTCTCTAATGGTCCACTTATTCAAATTTAGGTTCTCTAGGGTTAGGCATTTGATTCACAAACCGCGAAAAAGTCTAGCTCGATTCTATAGCAGGATTGGAAACTTCTCTTTGTTTTGAGTTCATGCTGAAATTTGCGCCCAACAATCTCTATTGTCACATCTAGAAACATATATTAACGGTTGGGGAACGCAATGTAATTGATCCTTCAAACATCTAACCTATCCACCCTAACTTCCTATGTACCTTTCGTGTCGATTCCCCTTCTTGTTTGATGCGTAGGTCGACACAGAGATTTTCAATGGAATTCCGAGATTTCACTCTAAACAAGTGCTACTTAGAAGCCTATGACAAGTGATTCTTAGAAAAACTCTCTAATAGTCCACTTATTCAAATTTAGGTTCTCTAGGGTTAGGCATTAGATTCTCAACCGCGAAAAAGTCTAGCTCGATTCTATAGCAGGATTGAAAACTTCTCTTTGTTTTGAGTTCGCTGAAATCAGCGCCAGCCAATCTCTATTGTCACATCTAGAAACATATATTAACGGTTGGGGAACGCAATGTAATTGATCCTACCAACATCTAACCTATCCACCCTAACTTCCTATGTACCTTTCGTGTCGTTCCCCTTCTTGTTTCGCGTAGGTGGTCCACCAGAGATTTTCAATGGAATTCCGAGATTTCACTCTAAACAAGTGCTACTTAGAAGCCTATGACAAGTGATTCTTAGAAAAACTCTCTAATGGTCCACTTATTCAAATTTAGGTTCTCTAGGGTTAGGCATTAGATTCTCAACCGCGAAAAAATCTAGCTCGATTCTATAGCAGGATTGGAAACTTCTCTTTGTTTTGAGTTCGCGCTGAAATCAGCGCCAACAGTCTCCATTGTCACATCCAAAAACATATATTAACGGTTGGGGAACGCAATGTAATTGATCCTAAAACATCTAACCTATCCACCCTAACTTCCTTTGTACCTTTCGTGTCGTTCCCCTTCTTGTTTCAGTACGTAGGTCCACCAGAGATTTTCGATGGAATTCCAAGATTTCGCCCTAAACAAGTGCTACTTTGAAGCCTATGACAAGTGATTCTTAGAAAAACTCTCTAATGGCCCACTTATTCAAATTTAGGTTCTCTAGGGTTAGGCATCTGATTCACAACCGCGAAAAAGTCTAGCTCGATTCGATAGCAGGATTGGAAACTTCTCTTTGTTTTGAGTTCGCGCTGAAACTAGCGCCAGCAGTCTCTATTGTCATATCTAGAAATATATATTAACGGTTGGGGAACGCAATGTAATTGATCCTACCAACATCTAACCTATCCACCCTAACTTCCTATGTACCTTTCGTGTCGTTCCCCTTCTTGTTTCGGTACGTAGGTCGACACAGAGATTTTCAATGGAATTCCAAGATTTCACTCTAAACAAGTGCTACTTTGAAGCCTATGACAAGTGATTCTTAGAAAAACTCTCTAATGGCCCACTTATTCAAATTTATGTTCTCTAGGGTTAGGCATTTGATTCACAACCGCGAAAAAGTCTAGCTCGATTCTATAGCAGGATTGAAAACTTCTCTTTGTTTTGAGTTCGCACAGAAATTAGCGCCAGCAATCTCTATTGTCACATCTAGAAACATATATTAACGGTTGGGGAACGCAATGTAATTGATCCTACCAACATCTAACCTATCCACCCTAACTTCCTATGTACCTTTCGTGTCGTTCCCTTTCTTGTTTGATGCGTCGTCCACCGAGAGATTTTCAATGGAATTCCAAGATTTCACTCTAAACAAGTGCTACTTTGAAGCCTATGACAAGTGATTCTTAGAAAAACTCTCTAATGGCCCACTTATTCAAATTTAGGTTCTCTAGGGTTAGGCATTTGATTCACAACCGCGAAAAAGTCTAGCTCGATTCTATAGCAGGATTGGAAACTTCTCTTTGTTTTGAGTTCGCGCTGAAATCAGCGCCAGCAGTCTCTATTGTCACATCTAGAAATATATATTAACGGTTGGGGAACGTAATGTAATTGATCCAACCAACATCTAACCTATCCTCCCTAACTTCCTACATACCTATCGTGTCGTTCCCCTTCTTGTTTTGATGCGTATGTCCACCAGAGATTTTCAATGGAATTCCAATATTTCACTCTAAACAAGTGCTACTTTGAAGCCTATGACAAGTGATTCTTAAAAAAACTCTCTAATGGTCCACTTATTCAAATTTAGGTTCTCTAGGGTTAGGCATTTGATTCACAAAATCTGAAAAAGTCTAGCTCGATTCTATAGCAGGATTGGAAACTTCTCTTTGTTTTGAGTTCACGCTGAAATTTGCGCCAAAGCAATCTCTATTGTCACATCTAGAAACATATATTAACGGTTGGGGAACGCAATGTAATTGATCCTACCAACATCTAACCTATCCACCCTAACTTCCTATGTACCTTTCGTGTCGTTCCCCTTCTTGTTTCGGTACGTAGGTCGACACAGAGATTTTCAATGGAATTCCAAGATTGCACTCTAAACAAGTGCTACTTTGAAGCCTATGACAAGTGATTCTTAGAAAAACTCTCTAATGGTCCACTTATTGAAATTTAGGTTCTCTAGGGTTAGGCATTTGATTCTCAACCGCGAAAAAGTCTAGCTCGATTCTATAGCAGGATTGGAAACTTCTCTTTGTTTTGAGTTCGTGCTGAAATCAGCGCCAGCAGTCTCTATTGTCACATCCAGAAATATATATTAACGGCTGGGGAACGCAATGTAATTGATCCTACAAACATCTAACCTATCCACCCTAACTTCCTACATACCTATCGTGTCGTTCCGCTTCTTGTTTCGGTACGTATGTCCACCAGAGATTTTCAATGGAATTCCGAGATTTCACTCTAAACAAGTGCTACTTTGAAGCCTATGACAAGTGATTCTTAAAAAAACTCTCTAATGGTCCACTTATTCAAATTTAGGTTCTCTAGGGTTAGGCATTTGATTCACAACCGCGAAAAAGTCTAGCTCGATTCTATAGCAGGATTGAAAACTTCTCTTTGTTTTGAGTTCGCACAGAAATTAGCGCCAGCAATCTCTATTGTCACATCTAGAAACATATATTAACGGTTGGGGAACGCAATGTAATTGATCCTACCAACATCTAACCTATCCACCCTATCTTCCTATGTACCTTTCGTGGTCGTTCCCCTTCTAGTTTTTCGATGACGTACGTCGACGAGAGATTTTCAATGGAATTCCAAGATTTCACTCTAAACAAGTGCTACTTTGAAGCCTATGACAAGTGATTCTTAAAAAAACTCTCTAATGGTCCACTTATTCAAATTTAGGTTCTCTAGGGTTAGGCATTTGATTCACAACCGCGAAAAAGTCTAGCTCGATTCTATAGCAGGATTGGAAACTTCTCTTTGTTTTGAGTTCACGCTGAAATTTGCCCCAGCAATCTCTATTGTCACATCTAGAAACATATATTAACGGTTGGGGAACGCAATGTAATTGATCCTACAAACATCTAACCTATCCACCCTAACTTCCTACATACCTATCGTGTCGTTCCGCTTCTTGTTTTGATGCGTATGTCCACGAGAGATTTTCAATGGAATTCCAAGATTTCACTCTAAACAAGTGCTACTTTGAAGCCAATGACAAGTGATTCTTAAAAAAACTCTCTAATGGTCCACTTATTCAAATTTAGGTTCTCTAGGGTTAGGCATTTGATTCACAACCTTAAAAAAAAGTCTAGCTCGATTCGATAGCAGGATTGGAAACTTCTCTTTGTTTTGAGTTCGCTTTGAAACTAGCACCAGCAGTCTCTATTGTCATATCTAGAAATATATATTAACGGTTGGGGAACGCAATGTAATTGATCCTACCAACATCTAACCTATCCACCCTAACTTCCTATGTACCTTTTCGTGTCGATTTCCCCTTCTTGTTTTGATACGTAGGTCAACCAGAGATTTTCAATGGAATTCCAAGATTTCACTCTAAACAAGTGCTACTTTGAAGCCTATGACAAGTGATTCTTAGAAAAACTCTCTAATGGCCCACTTATTCAAATTTAGGTTCTCTAGGGTTAGGCATTTGATTCACAACCGCGAAAAAGTCTAGCTCGATTCTATAGCAGGATTGAAAACTTCTCTTTGTTTTGAGTTCACACAGAAATTAGCGCCAGCAATCTCTATTGTCACATCTAGAAACATATATTAACGGTTGGGGAACGCAATGTAATTGATCCTACAAACATCTAACCTATCCACCCTAACTTCCTACGTACCTTTCGTGTCGTTCCCCTTCTTGTTTCGGTACGTAGGTCGACACAGAGATTTTCAATGGAATTCCGAGATTTCACTCTAAACAAGTGCTACTTAGAAGCCTATGACAAGTGATTCTTAGAAAAACTCTCTAATGGTCCACTTATTCAAATTTAGGTTCTCTAGGGTTAGGCATTTGATTCTCAACCGCGAAAAAGTCTAGCTCGATTCTATAGCAGGATTGGAAACTTCTCTTTGTTTTGAGTTCATGCTGAAATTTGCGCCAGCAATCTCTATTGTCACATCTAGAAACATATATTAACGGTTGGGCAACGCAATGTAATTGATGCTACAAACATCTAACCTATCCACCCTAACTTCCTATGTACCTTTCGTGTTGTTCCCCTTCTTGTTTTGATACGTAGGTCCATTACGAGAGATTTTCAATGGAATTCGAGATTTCACTCAAAACAAGTGCTACTTTAGAAGCCTATGACAAGTGATTCTTAGAAAAACTCTCTAATAGTCCACTTATTCAAATTTAGGTTCTCTAGGGTTAGGCATTAGATTCTCAACCGCGAAAAAGTCTAGCTCGATTCTATAGCAGGATTGAAAACTTCTCTTTGTTTTGAGTTCGCGCTGAAATCAGCGCCAACAGTCTCTATTGTCACATCTAGAAACATATATTAACGGTTGGGGAACGCAATGTAATTGATCCTACCAACATCTAACCTATCCACCCTAACTTCCTATGTACCTTTCGTGTCGTTCCCCTTCTTTTTTTGATACGTAGGTCCACCAGATTTTCAATGGAATTCCAAGATTTCACTCTAAACAAGTGCTACTTAGAAGCCTATGAAAAGTGATTCTTAGAAAAACTCTCTAATGGTCCACTTATTCAAATTTAGGTTCTCTAGGGTTAGGCATTAGATTCTCAACCGCGAAAAAGTCTAGCTCGATTCTATAGCAGGATTGGAAACTTCTCTTTGTTTTGAGTTCGCGCTGAAATCAGCGCCAACAGTCTCTATTGTCACATCCAAAAACATATATTAACGGTTGGGGAACGCAATGTAATTGATCCTAAAACATCTAACCTATCCACCCTAACTTCCTTTGTACGTTTTGTGTCGTTCCCTTCTTCTTGTTTCAGTACGTAGGTCCACCAGAGATTTTCGATGGAATTCCAAGATTTCGCCCTAAACAAGTGCTACTTTGAAGCCTATGACAAGTGATTCTTAGAAAAACTCTCTAATGGCCCACTTATTCAAATTTAGGTTCTCTAGGGTTAGGCATTTGATTCACAACCGCGAAAAAAGTCTAGCTCGATTCGATAGCGAGGATTGGAAACTTCTCTTTGTTTTGATTTCACACTGAAACTAGCGCCGGCAATCTCTATTGTCATATCTAGAAATATATATTAACGGTTGGGGAACGCAATGTAATTGATCCTACCAACATCTAACCTATGCACCCTAACTTCCTATGTACCTTTCGTGTCGTTCCCTTCTTGTTTGATGCGTAGGTCGACCACGAAGAGATTTTCAATGGAATTTCGAGATTTCACTCTAAACAAGTGCTACTTTGAAGCCTATGACAAGTGATTCTTAGAAAAACTCTCTAATGGCCCACTTATTCAAATTTAGGTTCTCTAGGGTTAGGCATTTGATTCACAACCGTGAAAAGTCTAGCTCGATTCTATAGCAGGATTGAAAACTTCTCTTTGTTTTGAGTTCGCATGAAATTAGCGCCAAGCAATCTCTATTGTCACATCTAGAAACATATATTAACGGTTGGGGAGCGCAATGTAATTGATCCTACCAACATCTAACCTATCCACCCTAACTTCCTATGTACCTTTTCGTGTCGTTCCCCTTCTTGTTTTCGGTACATAGGTCGACCAGAGATTTTCAATGGAATTCGAGATTTCACTCTAAACAAGTGCTACTTAGAAGCCTATGAAAAGTGATTCTTAGAAAAACTCTCTAATGGTCCACTTATTCAAATTTAGGTTCTCTAGGGTTAGGCATTAGATTCTCAACCGCGAAAAAGTCTAGCTCGATTCTATAGCAGGATTGGAAACTTCTCTTTGTTTTGAGTTCAGCTGAAATCAGCGCCAACAGTCTCCATTGTCACATCCAAAAACATATATTAACGGTTGGGGAACGCAATGTAATTGATCCTAAAACATCTAACCTATCCACCCTAACTTCCTTTGTACCTTTTGTGTCGTTCCCCTTCTTGTTTCCGTACGTAGGTCCACCAGAGATTTTCGATGGAATTCCAAGATTTCGCCCTAAACAAGTGCTACTTTGAAGCCTATGACAAGTGATTCTTAGAAAAACTCTCTAATGGCCCACTTATTCAAATTTAGGTTCTCTAGGGTTAGGCATTCGATTCACAACCGCGAAAAGTCTAGCTCGATTCGATAGCGGGATTGGAAACTTCTCTTTGTTTTGAGTTCGCGCTGAAACTAGCGCCCGGCAGATCTCTATTGTCATATCTAGAAATATATATTAACGGTTGGGGAACGCAATGTAATTGATCCTACCAACATCTAACTTATCCACCCTAACTTCCTATGTACCTTTCGTGTCGTTCCGCTTCTTGTTTTTGGTGCGTAGGTCGACCACGTAGATTTTCAATGGAATTCCAAGATTTCACTCTAAACAAGTGCTATTTTTGAAGCCTATGACAAGTGATTCTTAGAAAAACTCTCTAATGGCCCACTTATTCAAATTTAGGTTCTCTAGGGTTAGGCATTTGATTCACAACCGCGAAAAGTCTAGCTCGATTCTATAGCAGGATTGAAAACTTCTCTTTGTTTTGAGTTCGCACGTAAATTAGCGCAAAGCAATCTCTATTGTCACATCTAGAAACATATATTAACGGTTGGGGAACGCAATGTAATTGATCCTACCAACATCTAACCTATCCACCCTAACTTCCTATGTACCTTTCGTCGTTCCCCTTCTTTTTCGATGACGTCGTCCACGAGAGATTTTCAATGGAATTCCAAGATTTCACTCTAAACAAGTGCTAGTTTGAAGCCTATGACAAGGGATTCTTAAAAACTCTCTAATGGTCCACTTATTCAAATTTAGGTTCTCTAGGGTTAGGCATTTGATTCACAAAACCATGAAAAAGTCTAGCTCGATTCTATAGCAGGATTGGAAATTTCTCTTTGTTTTGAGTTCACGCAGAAATTTGCTCCAACAGTCTCTATTGTCACATCTAGAAACATATATTAACGGTTAGGGAACGCAATGTAATTGATCCTAGCAACATCTAACCTATCCACCCTAACTTCCTATGTACCTTTCGGTGTCGTTCCCCTTCTTATTTCGATGACGTAGGTCGACGAGAGATTTTCAATGGAATTCCAAGATTTCACTCTAAACAAGTGCTACTTAGAAGCCTATGACAAGTGATTCTTAGAAAAACTCTCTAATGGTCCACTTATTCAAATTTAGGTTCTCTAGGGTTAGGCATTTGATTCTCAACCGCGAAAAAGTCTAGCTCGATTCTATAGCGGATTGGAAACTTCTCTTTGTTTTGAGTTCGCGCTGAAATCAGCGCCCAACAGTCTCTATTGTCACATCGAAACATATATTAACGGTTGGGGAACGCAATGTAATTGATCCTACCAACATCTAACCTATCCACCCTAACTTCCTACGTACCTTTCGTGTTATTCCCCTTCTTGTTTCGATACGTGCGTCGACACGTAGATTTTCAATGGAATTCCAAGATTTCACTCTAAACAAGTGCTACTTTGAAGCCTATGACAAGTGATTCTTAGAAAAACTCTCTAATGGCCCACTTATTCAAATTTAGGGCCCACTTATTCAAATTTAGGTTCTCTAGGATTAGGCATTTGATTCACAACCGCGAAAAAGTCTAGCTCGATTCTATAGCAGGATTGGAAACTTCTCTTTGTTTTGAGTTCGCTGAAATCAGCGCCCGGCCGATCTCTATTGTCACATCCAGAAATATATATTAACGGTTGGGGAACGCAATGTAATTGATCCTACCAACGTCTAACCTATCCACCCTAACTTCCTACATACCTATCGTGTCGTTCCGCTTCTTGTTTTGGACCGTATGTCCACCAGAGATTTTCAATGGAATTCCAAGATTTCACTCTAAACAAGTGCTACTTTGAAGCCTATGACAAGTGATTCTTAAAAAACTCTCTAATGGTCCACTTATTCAAATTTAGGTACTCTAGGCTGAGGCATTTGATTCACAACCGCGAAAAAGTCTAGCTCGATTCTATAGCCGGATTGGAAACTTCTCTTTCTTTTGAGTTCGCGCTGAAATCAGCGCCAGCAGTCTCTATTGTCACATCCAGAAATATATATTAACGGTTGGGGAACACAATGTAATTGATCCTACCAACATCTAACCTATCCACCCTAACTTCCTACGTACCTTTCGTGTCGTTCCCATTCTTGTTTCGGTATGTAGGTCGACACAGAGATTTTCTATGGAATTCCAAGATTTCACACTAAACAAGTGCTACTTTGAGGCCTATGACAAGTGATTCTTAGAAAAATTCTCTAATGGACCACTTATTCAAATTTAGGTTCTCTAGGTTTAAGCATTTGATTCACAACCGCGAAAAAGTCTAGCTCGATTCTATAGCAGGATTGGAAACTTCTCTTTGTTTTGAGTTCGCGCTGAAATTAGCGCCAACCGTCTCTATTGTCACATCCAAAACATATATTAACGGTTGGGGAACGCAATGTAATTGATCCTACCAACATCTAACCTATCCACCCTAACTTCCTATGTACCTTTCGTGTCGTTCCCCTTCTTGTTTCGGTACGTACGTCCACCAGAGATTTTCAATGGAATTCCAAGATTTCACTCTAAACAAGTGCTACTTTGAAGCCTATGACAAGTGATTCTTAGAAAAACTCTCTAATGGCCCACTTATTCCAATTTAGGTTCTCTAGGGTTTGGCAATTGATTCACAAACCCAGCGAAAAAGTCTAGCTCAATTCTATAGTAGGATTGAAAACTTCTCTTTGTTTTGAGTTCGCACAGAAATTAGCGCCATCAATCTCTATTGTCACATCTAGAAACATATATTAACGGTTGGGGAACGCAATGTAATTGATCCTACCAACATCTAACCTATCCACCCTAACTTCCTATGTACCTTTTCGTGTCGTTCCCCCTTCTTATTTCAAGACGTTGGTCCACCAGAGATTTTTGATGGAATTCCAAGATTTCGCCCAAAACAAGAGCTACTTTGAGGCCTATGACAAGTGATTCTTAGAAAAAAGAACGCTTAAAAAGTCTAGCTCGATTAAATCGCCGGATTGGAAACTTCTCTTTCTTTTGAGTTGCTGGCTGAAATCAGCGCCGCCATCTCTATTGTCACATCCGAAAATATATATTAACGGTTGGGGAAGCGCAATGTAATTGATCCTACCAACATCTAACCTATCCACACTAACTTCCTACGTACCTTTAAAGTATCATTCCCATTCTTGTTTCGGTATGTAGGTCGACCATTACGAGATTTTCAATGGAATTCCAAGATTTCACTCTAAACAAGTGCTACTTTGAAGCCTATGACAAGTGATTCTTAGAAATTCTCTCTAATGGTCCCACTTATTCAAATTTAGGTTCTCTAGGGTGAGGCATTTGATTCACAACCGCGAAAAAGTCTAGCTCGATTCGATAGCGGGATTGGAAACTTCTCTTTGTTTTGAGTTCGCTGAAATTAGCGCCATCAATCTCTATTGTCACATCTAGAAACATATATTAACGGTTGGGGAACGCAATGTAATTGATCCTACCAACATCTAACCTATCCACCCTAACTTCCTATGTACCTTTCGTGTCGTTCCCCTTCTTATTTGAAGACGTTGGTCCACCGAGAGATTTTGATGGAATTCCAAGATTTCACTCTAAACAAGTGCTACTTTGAAGCCTATAACAAGTGATTCTTAGAAAAACTCTCTAATGGCCCACTTAATCAAATTTAGGTTCTCTAGGGTTTGGCAATTGATTCACAACCGTGAAAAAGTCTAGCTCAATTCTATAGCAGGTTTGAAAACTTCATTTTGTTTTGAGTTCGCACGAGAAAATTAGCGCCATCAATCTCTATTGTCACATCTAGAAACATATATTAACGGTTGGGGAACGCAATGTAATTGATCCTACCAACATCTAACCTATCCACCCTAACTTCCTATTACCTTTCGTGTCGTTCCCCTTCTTGTTCGGTATGTAGGTCGATTACGAGATTTTCAATGGAATTCCAAGATTTCACTCTAAACAAGTGCTACTTTGAAGCCTATGACAAGTGATTCTTAAAAAACTCTATAATGGTCCACTTATTCAAATTCAGGTTCTCTAGGGTTAGGCATTTGATTCACAACCGCGAAAAAGTCTAGCTCGATTCTATAGCGGGGATTGGAAACTTCTCTTTGTTTTTGAGTTCGCGCTGAAATCAGCGCCAAACAATCTCTATTGTCACATCCGAAATATATATTAAGGGTTGGGGAACACAATGTAATTGATCCTACCAACATCTAACCTATCCAACCTAACTTCCTATGTACCTTTCGTGTCGTTCCCCTTCTTGGTTCGGTGCGCACGTCCACCGAGAGATTTTCAATGGAATTCCAAAATTTCACTCTAAACAAGTGCTACTTTGAAGCCTATGACAAGTGATTCTTAGAAAAACTCTCTAATGGCCCACTTATTCCAATATAGGTTCTCTAGGGTTAGGCATTTGATTCACAACCTTGAAAAAGTCTAGCTCGATTCGATAGCAGGATTGGAAACTTCTCTTTGTTTTGAGTTCGCACTGAAATAAGCGCCCGGCAGATCTCTATTGTCACATCCGAAATATATATTAACGGTTGGTGAAAGTAATGTAATTGATCCTACCAACATCTAACATATCCACCTAACTTCCTACATTACCTTTCGTATCGTTCCCCTTCTTGTTTCGGTATGTAGGTCGAACACGTAGATTTTCAATGGAATTCCAAGATTTCACTCTAAACAAGTGCTACTTAGAAGCCTATGATAAGTGATTCTTAGAAAAACTCTCTAATGGTCCACTTATTCAAATTTAGGTTCTCTAGGGTTAGGCATTTGATTCTCAACCGCGAAAAAGTCTAGCTCGATTCTATAGCGAGGATTGGAAACTTCTCTTTGTTTTGAGTTCGCGCTGAAATCAGCGCCAACAGATCTCTATTGTCACATCTAGAAACATATATTAACGGTTGGGGAACGCAATGTAATTGATCCTACAACATCTAACCTATCCACCCTAACTTCCTATGTACCTTTCGTGTCGTTCCCTTCTTGTTTCAAATACGTAGGTCCACTAGAGATTTTCGATGGAATTCCAAGATTTCGCCCTAAACAAGTGCTACTTTGAGGCCTATGACAAGTGATTCTTAGAAAAACACTCTATTGGTCCACTTCTTCAAATTTAGGTACTGGCTGAGTCATTTGATTCACAACCGCGAAAAAGTCTAGCTTCGATTCTATTCGGATTGGAAACTTCTCTTTGTTTTGAGTTCGCGCCTGAAATTAGGGGCAAAACGATCTCTATTGTCACATCGAGAAACATATATTAACGGTTGGGGAACGCAATGTAATTGATCCTACAAACATCTAACCTATCCACCCTAACTTCCTATATACCTTTCGTGTCGTTCCCCTTCTTGTTTCGGTATGTAGGTCCACCAGAGATTTCCGATAGAATTCCAAGATTTCGCCCAAAACAAGAGCTACTTTGATGCCTATGACAAGTGATTCTTAGAAATAACAACCGCAAAAAAGTCTAGCTCGATTCTGTCGCCGGATTGGAAACTTCTCTTTCTTTTGAGTTCGCGCTGAAATTAGGGGCAACAGTCTCTATTGTCACATCCAGAAACATATATTAACGGTTGGGGAACGCAATGTAATTGATCCTACAAACATCTAACCTATCCACCCTAACTTCCTATATACCTTTCGTGTCGTTCCCCTTCTTGTTTCGGTATGTTGGTCCACCGAGAGATTTTTCGACAGAATTCCAAGATTTCGCCCAAAACAAGAGCTACTTTGATGCCAATGACAAGTGATTCTTAGAAATAACAACCTTAAAAAGTCTAGCTCGATTACATGCGGATTGGAAACTTCTCTTTCTTTTGAGTTCGCTGAAATTAGGGGCAAATGATCTCTATTGTCACATCCAAAAACATATATTAACGGTTGGGGAACGCAATGTAATTGATCCTACCAACATCTAACCTATCCACACTAACTTTCTACGTACCTTTTCGTATCATTCCCATTCTTGTTTTGGTATGTAGGTCTAACCACGAGAGATTTTCAATGGAATTCCAAGATTTCACTCTAAACAAGTGCTACTTTGATGCCTATGACAAGTGATTCTTAGAAAATCTCTCTAATGGTCCACTTATTCAAATTTAGGTTCTCTAGGGTGAGGCATTTGATTCACAACCGCGAAAAAGTCTAGCTCGATTCGATAGCGGGATTGGAAACTTCTCTTTGTTTTGAGTTGGCTGCTGAAATCAGCGCAAAGTGATCTCTATTGTCACATCTAGAAATATATATTAACGGTTGGGGAACGCAATGTAATTGATCCTACCAATATCTAACCTATCCACCCTAACTTCCTACGTACCTTTCGTGTAGTTCCCCTTCTTGTTTCGGTTTGTAGGTCAACACAGAGATTTTCGATGGAATTCCAAGATTTCGCCCTAAACAAGTGCTACATTGAGGCCTATCACAAGTGATTCTTTGAAAAACACTCTAATGGTCCACTTATTCAAATTTAGGTTCTCTAGGGTGAGGCATTTGATTCTCAACCACGAAAAAGTCAAGCTCGATTCTATAGCCGGATTGGAAACTTCTCTTTCTTTTCTGTTCGCGCTGAAATCAGTGCCAGCAGTCTCTATTGTCACATCCAAAAATATATATTAACGGTTGGGGAACGCAATGTAATTGATCCTACCAACATCTAACCTATCCACCCTAACTTCCTATGTACCATTCGGTGTCGTTCCCCTTCTTATTTCGAAGACGTTGGTCCACCGAGATTTTCGATGGAATTCCAAGATTTCGCCCCTAAACAAGTGCTACTTTGAGGCCTATAACAAGTGATTCTTAGAAAAACACTCTAATGGTCCACTTATTTAAATTTAGGTTCTCTAGGGTGAGGCATTTGATTCACAACCTAGAAAAAGTCTAGCTCGATTCTATAGCAGGATTGGAAACTTCGCTTTGTTTTGAGTTCGCGCTGAAATTAGCGCCAACCGTTTCTATTGTCACATCCAGAAACATATATTAACGGTTGGGGAACGCAATGTAATTGATCCTACCAACATCTGACCTATCCACCCTAACTTCCTATGTACCTTCCGTGTCGTTCCCCTTCTTGTTTCGGTATGTAGGTCCACCAGAGATTTTCGATGGAATTCCAAGATTTCGCCCAAAACAAGAGCTACTTTGAGGCCTATGACAAGTGATTCTTAGAAAAAAGAACCGCAAAAAAGTCTAGCTCGATTCTGTCGCCGGATTGGAAACTTCTCTTTCTTTTGAGTTCGCGCTGAAATCAGCGCCAGCAGTCTCTATTGTCACATCCAGAAATATATATTAACGGTTGGGGAACGCAATGTAATTGATCCTACCAACATCTAACCTATCCACACTAACTTCCCTACGTACCTTTCGTGTCGATTTCGATTCTTGTTTTGGTATGTAGGTCCATTACAGAGATTTTCAATGGAATTCCAAGATTTCACTCTAAACAAGTGCTACTTTGAAGCCGATGACAAGTGATTCTTAGAAAATCTCTCTAATGGTCCACTTATTCAAATTTAGGGTCTCTAGGGTGAGGCATTTGATTCACAACCGCGAAAAAGTCTAGCTTAATTCGATAGCAGGATTGGAAACTTCTCTTTGTTTTGAGTTCGCGCTGAAATCAGCGCCAGCAGTCTCTATTGTCACATCCAGAAATATATATCAACGGTTGGGGAACGCAATGTAATTAATCCTACCAACATCTAACCTATCCACCCTAACTTCCTATGTACCTTTCGTGTCGTTCCCCTTCTTATTTCAGTACGTAGGTCCACCAGAGATTTTTGATGGAATTCCAAGATTTCGCCCTAAACAAGTGCTACTTTGAGGCCTATGACAAGTGATTCCTGGAAAAACACTCTAATGGTCCACTTATTCAAATTTAGGTTCTCTAGGGTGAGGCATTTGATTCACAACCTTGAAAAAAGTCTAGCTCGATTCTATAGCAGGATTGGAAACTTCTCTTTGTTTTGAGTTCGCTGAAATCTATTGTCACATCCGTAAAACATATATTAACGGTTGGGGAGCGCAATGTAATTGATCCTACAAACATCTAACCTATCCACCCTAACTTCCTATATACCTATTGTCACAGGTCCACCGAGAAACATATATTCGCCCAAAACAAGAGCTACTTTGATGCCTATGACAAGTGATTCGCAAAAAATGTAATTGATCCTACCAACATCTATTGTCAACCTATCAATGTAATTGATCCTACAAACCTAACCCTAACTTCCTATATACCTTTCGTGTCGTTCCCCCTTCTTGTTTTGGTATGTAGGTCCACCAGAGATTTTCGATGGAATTCCAAGATTTCGCCCAAAACAAGAGCTACTTTGATGCCTATGACAAGTGATTCTTAGAAATAACAACCGCCAAAAAAGTCTAGCTCGATTACGTCGCCGGATTGGAAACTTCTCTTTCTTTTGAGTTCGCTGAAATCGGCGCCGGCAGATCTCTATTGTCACATCGAGAAATATATACTAACGGTTGGGGAATGCAATGTAATTGATCCTACCAACATCTAACCTATCCACACTAACTTCCTACGTACCTTTCGTATCATTCCCATTCTTGTTTCGGTATGTAGGTCGATTACGTAGATTTTCAATGGAATTCCAAGATTTCACTCTAAACAAGTGCTACTTTGAAGCCTATGACAAGTGATTCTTAGAAATTCTCTCTAATGGTCCACTTATTCAAATTTAGGTTCTCTAGGGTGAGGCATTTGATTCACAACCGCGAAAAAAGTCTAGCTTCGATTCGATAGCGAGGATTGGAAACTTCTCTTTGTTTTGAGTTCGCGCTGAAATCAGCGCCCGGCGATCTCTATTGTCACATATAGAAATATATATTAACGGTTGGGGGGAACGCAATGTAATTGATCCTACCAATATCTAACCTATCCACCCTAACTTCCTACATTACCTCTCGTGTAGTTCCCCTTCTTGTTTTGGTATGTAGGTCAACACGAGAGATTTTCGATGGAATTCCAAGATTTCGCCCTAAACAAGTGCTACATTGAGGCCTATGACAAGTGATTCTTTGAAAAACACTCTAATGGTCCACTTATTCAAATTTAGGTTCTCTAGGGTGAGGCATTTGATTCTCGGATTGAAAAAAAGTCAAGCTCGATTCTTTTGAGTTGGAAACTTCTCTTTGAAATCGCGCTGAAATCGAATGCCCGGTCTCTATTGTCACATCCAAAAATATATATTAACGGTTGGGGAAAGCAATGTAATTGATCCTACCAACATCTAACCTATCCACCCTAACTTCCTATGTACCTTTCGTATCATTCCCATTCTTATTGGTATGTACGTTGGTCCACGAGAGATTTTCAATGGAATTCCAAGATTTCGCTCTAAACAAGTGCTACTTTAAGGCCTATGACAAGTGATTCTTAGAAAAACACTCTAATGGTCCACTTATTCAAATTTAGGTTCTCTAGGGTGAGGCATTTGATTCACAACCTAGAAAAAAGTCTAGCTTCGATTCTATAGCAGGATTGGAAACTTCTCTTTGTTTTAAGTTCGCTGAAATTAGCGCCAACCGTCTCTATTGTCACATCTAGAAATATATATTAACGGTTGGGGAGCGCAATGTAATTGATCCTACCAACATCTAACCTATCCACCCTAACTTCCTATGTACCTTCGTGTAGTTCCCTTCTTGTTTTGGTATGTAGGTCCACGAGATTTTTCGATGGAATTCCAAGATTTCGCCCAAAACAAAGTGCTACTTTGAGGCCTATGACAAGTGATTCTTAGAAAAAACAACCAAAAAAGTCTAGCTCGATTCGTAGCCCGGATTGGAAACTTCTCTTTCTTTTGAGTCAAGCGCTGAAATCAGCGCCAGCCGATCTCTATTGTCACATCCAGAAATATATACTAACGGTTGGGGAACGCAATGTAATTGATCCTACCAACATCTAACCTATCCACACTAACTTCCTACGTACCTTTCGTATCATTCCCATTCTTGTTTCGGTATGTAGGTCGACACAGAGATTTTCAATGGAATTCCAAGATTTCACTCTAAACAAGTGCTACTTTGAAGCCTATGACAAGTGATTCTTAGAAAATCTCTCTAATGGTCCACTTATTCAAATTTAGGTTCTCTAGGGTGAGGCATTTGATTCACAACCGCGAAAAAGTCTAGCTCGATTCGATAGCAGGATTGGAAACTTCTCTTTGTTTTGAGTTCGCGCTGAAATCAGCGCCCGGCGATCTCTATTGTCACATCTAGAAATATATATTAACGGTTGGGGAGCGCAATGTAATTGATCCTACCAATATCTAACCTATCCACCCTAACTTCCTACGTACCTCTCGTGTAGTTCCCCTTCTTGTTTCGGTATGTAGGTCAACACAGAGATTTTCGATGGAATTCCAAGATTTCGCCCTAAACAAGTGCTACATTGAGGCCTATCACAAGTGATTCTTTGAAAAACACTCTAATGGTCCACTTATTCAAATTTAGGTTCTCTAGGGTGAGGCATTTGATTCTCAACCACGAAAAAGTCAAGCTCGATTCTATAGCCGGATTGGAAACTTCTCTTTGTTTTCTGTTCGCGCTGAAATCAGTGCCAGCAGTCTCTATTGTCACATCCAAAAATATATATTAACGGTTGGGGAACGCAATGTAATTGATCCTACCAACATCTAACCTATCCACCCTAACTTCCTATGTACCTTTCGTGTCGTTCCCCTTCTTATTTCAGTACGTTGGTCCACCAGAGATTTTCGATGGAATTCCAAGATTTCGCCCTAAACAAGTGCTACTTTAAGGCCTATGACAAGTGATTCTTAGAAAAACACTCTAATGGTCCACTTATTCAAATTTAGGTTCTCTAGGGTGAGGCATTTGATTCACAACCTAGAAAAAGTCTAGCTCGATTCTATAGCAGGATTGGAAACTTCGCTTTGTTTTAAGTTCGCGCTGAAATTAGCGCCAACCGTCTCTATTGTCACATCCAGAAACATATATTAACGGTTGGGGAACGCAATGTAATTGATCCTACCAACATCTGACCTATCCACCCTAACTTCCTATGTACCTTCCGTGTCGTTCCCCTTCTTGTTTCGGTATGTAGGTCCACCAGAGATTTTCGATGGAATTCCAAGATTTCGCCCAAAACAAGAGCTACTTTGAGGCCTATGACAAGTGATTCTTAGAAAAAAAACCGCAAAAAAAGTCTAGCTCGATTACGTCAGCGGATTGGAAACTTCTCTTTCTTTTGAGTGAGTTCTGAAATCAGCGCCGGCAGATCTCTATTGTCACATCCAGAAATATATATTAACGGTTGGGGAACGCAATGTAATTGATCCTACCAACATCTAACCTATCCACACTAACTTCCTACGTACCTTTCGTGTCGATTCCGATTCTTGTTTCGGTATGTAACCGAAGATTTTCAATGGAATTCCAAGATTTCACTCTAAACAAGTGCTACTTTGAAGCCGATGACAAGTGATTCTTAGAAAATCTCTCTAATGGTCCACTTAATCAAATTTAGGGTCTCTAGGGTGAGGCATTTGATTCACAACCGTGAAAAAAGTCTAGCTTAATTCGATAGCAGGATTGGAAAATTCTCTTTGTTTTGAGTTCCTGAAATCAGCGCCCGGTGATCTCTATTGTCACATCAGAAATATATATCAACGGTTGGGGAACGCAATGTAATTAATCCTACCAACATCTAACCTATCCACCCTAACTTCCTATGTACCTTTCGTGTCGTTCCCCGTCTTATTTCAGTACGTAGGTCCACCAGAGATTTTTGATGGAATTCCAAGATTTCGCCCTAAACAAGTGCTACTTTGAGGCCTATGACAAGTGATTCCTGGAAAAACACTCTAATGGTCCACTTATTCAAATTTAGGTTCTCTAGGGTGAGGCATTTGATTCACAACCGCGAAAAAGTCTAGCTCGATTCTATAGCAGGATTGGAAACTTCTCTTTGTTTTGAGTTCGCGCTGAAATTAGGGGCAACAGTCTCTATTGTCACATCCAGAAACATATATTAACGGTTGGGGAACGCAATGTAATTGATCCTACCAACATCTAACCTATCCACCCTAACTTCCTATGTACCTTTCGTGTCGTTCCCCTTCTTGTTTCGGTATGTAGGTCCACCAGAGATTTTCGATGGAATTCCAAGATTTTGCCCAAAACAAGAGCTACTTTGATGCCTATGACAAGTGATTCTTAGAAATAACAACCGCAAAAAAGTCTAGCTCGATTCTGTCGCCGGATTGGAAACTTCTCTTTCTTTTGAGTTCGCGCTGAAATCAGCGCCAGCAGTCTCTATTGTCACATCCAGAAATATATACTAACGGTTGGGGAACGCAATGTAATTGATCCTACCAACATCTAACCTATCCACACTAACTTCCTACATTACCTTTCGTATCATTCCCATTCTTGTTTTTGGTATGTAGGTCGACCACGAGAGATTTTCAATGGAATTCCAAGATTTCACTCTAAACAAGTGCTACTTTGAAGCCTATGACAAGTGATTCTTAGAAATTCTCTCTAATGGTCCACTTATTCAAATTTAGGTTCTCTAGGGTGAGGCATTTGATTCACAAACCGCGAAAAAAGTCTAGCTCGATTCGATAGCAGGATTGGAAACTTCTCTTTGTTTTGAGTTCATTTGAAATTCCGCCAGATCTCTATTGTCACATATAGAAATATATATTAACGGTTGGGGAACGCAATGTAATTGATCCTACCAATATCTAACCTATCCACCCTAACTTCCTACGTACCTCTCGTGTAGTTCCCTTCTTGTTGTTTTGGTATGTAGGTCAACACGCGAGATTTTCGATGGAATTCCAAGATTTCGCCCTAAACAAGTGCTACATTGAGGCCTATCACAAGTGATTCTTTGAAAAACACTCTAATGGTCCACTTATTCAAATTTAGGTTCTCTAGGGTGAGGCATTTGATTCTCAACCACGAAAAAGTCAAGCTCGATTCTATAGCCGGATTGGAAACTTCTCTTTGTTTTGAGTCGCGCTGAAATCATGCCCGCCAATCTCTATTGTCACATCCAAAAATATATATTAACGGTTGGGGAACGCAATGTAATTGATCCTACCAACATCTAACCTATCCACCCTAACTTCCTATGTACCTTTCGTGTCGTTCCCCTTCTTATTTCAAGACGTTGGTCCACCGAGAGATTTTCGATGGAATTCCAAGATTTTCGCCCTAAACAAGTGCTACTTTAAGGCCTATGACAAGTGATTCTTAGAAAAAACACTCTAATGGTCCACTTATTCAAATTTAGGTTCTCTAGGGTGAGGCATTTGATTCACAACCTAGAAAAAGTCTAGCTCGATTCTATAGCAGGATTGGAAACTTCGCTTTGTTTTAAGTTCGCGCTGAAATTAGCGCCAACCGTCTCTATTGTCACATCCAGAAACATATATTAACGGTTGGGGAACGCAATGTAATTGATCCTACCAACATCTGACCTATCCACCCTAACTTCCTATGTACCTTCCGTGTCGTTCCCCTTCTTGTTTCGGTATGTAGGTCCACCAGAGATTTTCGATGGAATTCCAAGATTTCGCCCAAAACAAGAGCTACTTTGAGGCCTATGACAAGTGATTCTTAGAAAAAAAGAACCAAAAAGTCTAGCTCGATTCTGTCGCCGGATTGGAAACTTCTCTTTCTTTTGAGTTCGCGCTGAAATCAGCGCCAGCAGTCTCTATTGTCACATCCAGAAATATATATTAACGGTTGGGGAACGCAATGTAATTGATCCTACCAACATCTAACCTATCCACACTAACTTCCTACGTACCTTTCGTGTCGTTCCGATTCTTGTTTCGGTATGTAGGTCGACACAGAGATTTTCAATGGAATTCCAAGATTTCACTCTAAACAAGTGCTACTTTGAAGCCGATGACAAGTGATTCTTAGAAAATCTCTCTAATGGTCCACTTATTCAAATTTAGGGTCTCTAGGGTGAGGCATTTGATTCACAACCGCGAAAAAGTCTAGCTTAATTCGATAGCAGGATTGGAAACTTCTCTTTGTTTTGAGTTCGCGTTGAAATCAGCGCCAGCAGTCTCTATTGTCACATCCAGAAATATATATCAACGGTTGGGGAACGCAATGTAATTGATCCTACCAACATCTAACCTATCCACCCTAACTTCCTATGTACCTTTCGTGTCGTTCCCCTTCTTATTTGATGCGTAGGTCCACCAGAGATTTTTGATGGAATTCCAAGATTTCGCCCTAAACAAGTGCTACTTTGAGGCCTATGACAAGTGATTCCTAGAAAAACACTCTAATGGTCCACTTATTCAAATTTAGGTTCTCTAGGGTGAGGCATTTGATTCACAACCGCGAAAAAGTCTAGCTCGATTCTATAGCAGGATTGGAAACTTCTCTTTGTTTTTAGTTCGCGCTGAAATTAGGGCCAACAGTCTCTATTGTCACATCCAGAAACATATATTAACGGTTGGGGAACGCAATGTAATTGATCCTACCAACATCTAACCTATCCACCCTAACTTCCTATGTACCTTTTCGTATCGTTCCCATTCTTGTTTCGGTATGTAGGTCCACCAGAGATTTTCTATGGAATTCCAAGATTTCACTCTAAACAAGTGCTACTTTGATGCCAATGACAAGTGATTCTTAGAAAATCTCTAATGGTCCACTTATTCAAATTTAGGGTCTCTAGGGTGAGGCATTTGATTCACAACCGAAAAAGTCTAGCGGATTGGAAAGCGAGGATTGGAAACTTCTCTTTGTTTTGAGTTCGCGTTGAAATCAGCGCTAGCCCGATCTCTATTGTCACATCGAGAAATATATATCAACGGTTGGGGAACGCAATGTAATTGATCCTACCAACATCTAACCTATCCACCCTAACTTCCTATGTACCTTTCGTGTCGTTCCCCTTCTTGTTTGGTATGTAGGTCCACATAGAGATTTTTGATGGAATTCCAAGATTTCACTCTAAACAAGTGCTACTTTGAGGCCTATGACAAGTGATTCTTAGAAAAACTCTCTAATGGTCCACTTATTCAAATTTAGGTTCTCTAGGGTGAGGCATTTGATTCACAACCGTGAAAAAGTCTAGCTCGATTCTATAGCGAGGATTGGAAACTTCTCTTTGTTTTTAGTTCGCGCTGAAATTAGCGCCGGCCAGTCTCTATTGTCACATCCAGAAACATATATTAACGGTTGGGGAACGCAATGTAATTGATCCTACCAACATCTAACCTATCCACCCTAACTTCCTACGTACCTTTCGTGTCGTTCCCATTCTTGTTTCGGTATGTAGGTCGACACAGAGATTTTCTATGGAATTCCAAGATTTCACTCTAAACAAGTGCTACTTTGAAGCCGATGACAAGTGATTCTTAGAAAATCTCTCTAATGGTCCACTTATTCAAATTTAGGGTCTCTAGGGTGAGGCATTTGATTCACAACCGCGAAAAAGTCTAGCTTAATTCGATAGCAGGATTGGAAACTTCTCTTTGTTTTGAGTTCGCGCTGAAATCAGCGCCAGCGGTCTCTATTGTCACATCCAGAAATATATATCAACGGTTGGGGAACGCAATGTAATTGATCCTACCAATATCTAACCTATCCACCCTAACTTCCTACGTACCTTTCGTGTAGTTCCCTGTTGGTATACCTTATAGCATAAAATATAGAGGTTTTTAAAACGGAAATAAGGGCTTAAAATGAATATTAACATAGTATAGGGGCTTGACTAACATGATTCCACTAGTTTTGGTGATTTATATATTTTTCAGGGATTAAACAGAAAATGCCCAAGAGTTTGCAAGCCTTACGACATAAAGACGTATCCGTGACGCAACCCAACGTGGAACCTACACTAGAACATTCGGAAGAGACCGAGAGAGCACCGGAAGGAAGGTGGGGCCCCACGGCAGCGAGCCGGCGGCGGCCGCCTTTGGGGCTGGGCCCTGGTGGGGCCCCCCTATCGACCTCCCATTCAATGTCGGTGCAGCACCGCCTATGAGGAGCAATCTAGTCCATCCATCAAGGTCGGTTTGGTCCAATGGCTGTCGTGCATCCTCTAGGGCTATATAACAAGACCCCCTGACCCCTGGGTGAAACCCAAATTCATTCTCATTCATTCGAAGTCATCCAACTCCAAGTCAAGACCCTAAGCCCTAGTTCCACCATAACCAGAGCAATAGCTATCTAGGCTAGTTCTAGAGGAAGTCAAGTATTGTCTTGAATTCCTGATCGTCAAGAAGTAGCGGGAGCAAGAGCTTCTCGTGGCTTCTCTCTTGTATTCACCATTGTAAGTATTTAGTTAGAATACAATTGCTATGACTTTATTCTATTTAATGATTATATTCTCATTTATATGTTTCCATGCTTATTATGATTATATATTTAGTTTAGTATGTTGTCTTTATATTCAAGCATGGAGTCGTATAGCGCTCATATAGATGGTCACTATGTGGGTGGTCGACAATGTGTAAACGTGGTGTTTATACAACGTTTGCCTGCGACATCACCCTATATTCTGGGAAGTGTGGTAGATCGTGGATGTGATACTCCCATTGAGTCCTTTGGAGTCCACCCCCCGAATGTAGGGCTAGTTGAACTTTGTTACTATGGTAGGTTGGTTTTGTTCCTAATCTTCCTTAGTAATATTCACCATGTGTAGATATAATGCTTTCAAACGATGATGACTAGATGTATTGCACTAATTGTAGTATGCATTGACATGTAAGTAGGAGTAACTTAGGAATATTCCATCCTATTCTACCTATACCATGATATTAGCCTGTTATGAAACCAACTAGTGGCATACCATTATCTTTGACTTGGAATGTTATTATTATTATCATTATTATTATTTATCATTATTTATCTTTACCTTGTGACTTACCTAGTTTGAGTTTAGTATGATGCATATGGTTTACTCTACATTACACCACTTTGCAAGTGAATCAACATTAAATCATCAACCTACCCATAGCCTACCCCTCTCCTTTTCGGTAGAATATAAATACGATACGGATAGACTCCGGTGAAGTGCTACAATTGGGTAATTCTATCCGTGCGCTTGCGGATATCAGAATTATATTATTATTGCAAGAGTTTCAAGTGTCATATAAAGAATATCCGTTCACGCATTTCTTTAGCGTTGTGAGCTAGGGTGACGAGACTAGTTTAAGTAGGCAATGCTAGAATGTGTGGTACAGCTTTTTGTGCCTATCGTGGTGAGATTAACTCCACCATCGATAATGTTACGAAGTCATAAACCATAACTAATTCCGTCTAACTTTACTAACTCTCCGATCGACTTTTATTGGAATGTGAGATTAACTCCACATCAAGCTAACTTATTAGATAGATACCATTTATACATTTCTAGCACCGTCCTAGATGTGGATCGTGTTAGAGATGTCAACAAGCATTTCTGGGCGGCGCCGTTCTTTGGGGAAGGAAGGGTGCTAGCCAAACCTAAACACACATACATGGATAGATTGATATCACTTGCATCACGTAATGTATCGAGGACCCATTATCAACTACTCAAACAGGCTTACCCTTGTTTGTCTACTTGTTTTTGATCTTATGCAGGGTAAATTAATGAATTGGAGTAACCGTCTGGATAATTATATAGGCGATCCGAAGTATTAATCAAAGGGCAAGATCCAAACTTAGAAGGGCATCAACACCCTCGATTCGGACGTTGATCGAGTCGAGGCGGGACCTATCACCGGTGTTTGAGGCTATGGCTGATAAGACGCCGCGAGTTTTACGCTCCAACTACGGCCAATGTTCGCCTTTGGGCCGGAAGTTGAGATTGGAGATCGAAGTTTCGAACTCAAGCCTGGACTTATTAACATGGTGCAAGCCCGGCCCGGTTTTTCGGAAAGGCACACGAAGATGCTAGTGCTCATCTCCAACATTTCACGGAGATTTGCGGCACTTTCACCATCAAAAGATATACCAAGAGATGCAATCCTACTTCGCCTTTTTCCATTCTCACTTTTGGGGAAAGCGAAGCGGTGGTTCTACGCCAACAAAGAGAAGAATACATCATGGTCACTTTGCTCCACTTTGCCTTCCTAGCAAAATTCTTCCCAATTGGCAAGACCAATGCCTTGAGGGGAAAAGATTTCAAATTTTCAACAACAACATGATGAGTCTGTCCCGGAAGCGTGGGAGCGCTTCCAAGAATACATCTCGAGAATGTCCACATCACGGGATGGAGAAGTGGTTACTCATGCGGACCTTCTATCATGGGCTCACTCACAGTACCCGTGAGACAATGGATGCAGCAACGAGGAGGTGCTTTCCTTTCACTTACAATTTCCAAAGCTACGAGAACTTGTGGAAAAGATGGCTTCCAACCACGGTTGGAATGAAGACCGCCCAACCCGCAAGAGAACAAGTGGAGCGCACCGGTTGAAAGAGGTGGACATCTTTATGCGCCAAAATGGACCTTATAATGAAGAAACTTGAGGATAGAGATCTGAATCAAGGACTGTCATGCAATTCGACTCTCGCATGACTTGTGAAGAGTGTGGCAACAACGGCCCACGAGGGGCAAGAATTGTCCGGGAAATAAAGAGGAGGTACATTATATCAATAATAACAACAACTACCGTCCTCCACAGAATCTTGGATGGAACCAACAGAGGCCAAGCTTCCAAGGTAACTTCCAAGGTAATTATCAAGGTAATAACTTTAATCAACCTTCTTTAAGAGATTTGGTTTTAAATCAAGGTAAAGCTATGGAAAGTTTATCGAGAAAATTAGCTTCCAATGATAAAATGTTAGAAACCATAAATAATAGAATGGATAGTTTTTCTTCAGCAATTAAAACTCAACATAGCTTTAATAAAATGATAGAGGATCAGCTTGCTAGATTGGCAAATTCTATGGAACTAACCTTACCAGGTGAGATCTTAGGGCCAACCGAAAAGAAGTAGAAACCGCAAATCTTGTCGATATATATAATGCAGGTCACTTCCATACGGACTACCTCAGGAGTGATTGGTTAGATGACTCTCTACCACCTAAGAAAGGAGATCCAGGGAGACCAATCATCACCATCCAGATAGGACCACATGAATTCAAGAATGCACTTTGTGATTTTGGTTCAAGTGTCAACCTAATGCCTAAGGTAATTTATGAGAAAATTCATGGTAGGCCATTATTATATACATCTATGTGCTTGCAACTTGCAGACCAGTCACTATGCTACCCAATGGGTATACTTAGAGATGTTTGCATTAGTTTTGAAAATGCATATGTGCCTGCGGATTTTGCAGTAATTGAAACAGGGGAAGATGAGAAAGCTCCAATTATATTGGGCCGACCCTTCTTGAACACAACGAAGGCAATCCTCTACGCCCACAGCGCAAAGATTTGTTTTGATGTCCAGGGGAGAAGGAGAACATTTTATTTTAGGAACAAGAAACTTTCCTCTCCTGCTCAACCAAGAACACCATATATCTATGAGACGCCAGTAGAGCCGATGGTTAAACCCAAGAAGAACAAGAACAGAAATAAGAAGGCACAGCCTATAAAGGTAATGATGATTAATCAGGTATGCTCAGAAAATGACCATTCACTTAAATCCCCAATGCTACAAAAGTTAGATGATCCAGGAGTCCCTACCATACATTGTTCTATTAACCAATGGAATTTTTATAACACTTATTGTGACATGGGCTCCGACATCAACTTAATGGGAAAGGTAACGTATGAAATGATATTTGGTAAGATGCCTTTGCACCCAACATATTTCATTTGCGGATGGCGGACCAGTCTTTCCGATACCCGGAAGGAATTGCAAAAGATGTACCAAGTAAAGATAAATGATCACTATGTCCCCAATGGACTTTTTAGTCATGGACATGGGAGAAGAACAGGATCCACCAATAGTCTTTGGGGAGACCATTCCTCAACACTACATGCGCCATCATCTACATGAGAACAGGGGAGATCCACTTCCAATTTCCTAAAGAGAAGGTACGCTTGCATTTCAACAGTTATACCACTTATGAATATCCAAAGAAGAACAGGTCAGCACGAAGACGCCGTCAAAAGAAGCAATGGATCATGAATCCAGAAAATCACACCAAGGTACCAGCAGATTCAATAATGGGGCATCATATCAAGGCACACAAAGAAGCCATGAAGGCATTGAATATGAAAGTAAAGGAAGATTCAGCATACATCAAGGAAAAACTTGCTCGACTTTCACCGGAAAGACAGTTTGTCTCATGATGAGTTTTTTCGAAGAACTAGGAGAATCATGGGAAGATTATGAAGAAGCACGCAATGAGTATTGGTGGAACAGAGACCAACAAGTTTTCTCCTTGCTAGAAGAAGCCAGAAAAGAATTAAAAGCCAAAAAGGTAAAGTCCCTTACACCTGAATCATCCTTAGAAGAAGTAGAAGAACCTACCACTCCAGACAACAAGGAACAATGGAGTGAGAAAGAGGTGACTCCCAGTACACCATCGGAAGAAATATCGATCAAATCACCAGAACCCCCAATTGTGACTACTTGATATACCACGGGAGTAATGAGCGAGACAAGAAAGTCTTGTTCGGAGGACTTTAATCCCCAAACCTTCGCCGAAAGGTAATTCGGTAAGTTATCCATATTTAATTCCCAGCATTGCAAATTTACTTTCATCAGTTGCATAGCATATTTCCCTTTTCAAATTGCATTAGAAAACGATAAAAATTTAGTGCTTTGCATGTTTAAAAAGCCTAAAGCCCCATGTGAGTAAATCTAAGGCTTAACACTTTTAGAGATATTTCTTTGTGGTGGCATAAAAATAAAATAAAAATGCATTCATAAGTTCTTTATCTTCTTTTGCATACAAATAAAGAAAATCCAAAAATATATCTTTTTACGCTAAAAGATCCCAAGCGACGAAGCAATGTGGCTAAACTCTAACACTTAATCAAGTTCCACTAGCTTTGTTGTCTATTTGAGTTTAGCAGGATTTCGAAAGAGAAGAAACATGAGGAGACAATACTACCGTCACCATCTACCTCAACTCCCATATCATCAACCCGACATTCCAATCTAGCTTGGGGAGAGCACCCCTGATTATCCCGATAAGTATCTCTACTATTACTATTATTATTAGCTAGATATTTGGTTTGCTTATTTTGCTTAAGTTACTTAGAGTGAGTCTATATAATCTTTAAAGAGTCTTTGTTATAGAATAAATAAATGATCAAGAGAGAGTGTACACCTTTATGCTTTTGCTCAACTAAAAACTTAAAAATAAAAGGAGATGATGAATAGTTGCTCCGTCGTAATGTCTTTCAAGTACCTAGCTTTCAAGCTTAATTTCTCTCGAAGCTTAAATATAAAACTGCTTTGACTTGAGATTTTCCCTAAACCTAAAATCTGTGGATTGCAAATGCTTGCTCTAGAGTCTAGGTAATTGACGGATATGATATATGGAAGTTTTGAGCTACTATTTCTCTTGCTCCTAGTGACACTAGATTTCTGGAGATTTATCTCTTGAAAATTATAAAAATACATGATAAGTTCCGTATGACAGAGTGTTGAAATTCCTACCACAGCCATATAGATATGCTCCATAGATTAGGAAAACCCTTTGATATATATATAGGCTACTTGCTTTGCATTGAGTTTGGTCAATCTTTGTCGACCCTTAGAAGCTTGTCATGCTGATGTACACTCCATCCATCCATCCACTACATATATTTCATTCTACTAGACTCCACTCATATATCTTTGCTTCTATCCGGAAATGCGTATCCATCCATACACATCCATTATATACCCGCCAATTATGTTCCACTCCTATCCTGGGAGAAGAGCAACCAAAAATATTCCATACCAGTCAACAATCTTATAAAGCTCTAGTTTATCTCTCAAAAAGTTTATTGCAAAAAGTGACTTGGGTTGTCTTAAAAAAAAGAAGAGAGAGAGGGAGATGAAAAATGGACAAGTGTCCTACGGGTGAGTAGAGCCTACCTCCCTAAAAAGAAAAGGAGAATAAAGGAGAGTAAAAAAAAAATGGACAAGTGTCCGCTGAAAACAATGGGTACTTAGATGCCCGCCTCTCATAAAAAAAAAAAAAGAAATGCAACCCAGGTTCTCTCAAGTGTTTTCAAGTATCAAAAGAGAGATAATTTTTCAAGAGAGCTAAAGAAGAATTAGACTTTTTCTCATCATCGTATTCACTCCATTCACACCTACCATCATATTCATTTCATTCCATCATGCACATGCATCGGTGTGACTTGTAACTTTGGATCCATTGTTTGAACCTACAATATATGCTTAGTAAGTATTTAGTTTTCTCCCACCTATGAACTCCAAATATAAGCTTTAGATATAGGGTGAGAGAGAAGAAGGCATAGTGTCCTACTGCCTTAGTCCAAAAATACCACATACTATGAGAGAAAGGCAAAACAACCTTATTGCCTTAGTAAGGATCCACCAGTACCACATATGAGAGACTTGAAAGGGTCATACTGAAGGAACTTTGAGTTTTATTTTTGAAAATTAGCAAAAACTCCGGAATGATGGTTGAACAAAGAGTCTGAGACCTAGTGCTTGACTTGATTGTTCTATCTTTCAATTACCCAAGATCACAAGAAAAAGCTACAAGCTCCATGATTAAAGGTAATATGGGTAAGTTGAAGGTTGAAATAGTTTATTCTTATCCGGAGATGAAATTTTGTTTGAAAGCATGTGTACTTTTGAGGTGTGAAAGCGTTGCAGCAACTCCTGATCCAACAACATGGTCTTGCTAGAGACTAGCAAGAGGTAAGCTTGGGGGAGCTTGTTGGTATACCTTATAGCATAAAATATAGAGGTTTTTAAAACGAAAATAAGGGCTTAAAATGAATATTAACATAGTATAGGGGCTTGACTAACATGATTCCACTAGTTTTGGTGATTTATATATTTTTCAAGGATTAAACAGAAAATGCCCAAGAGTTTGCAAGCCTTACGACATAAAGACGTATCCGTGACGCAACCCAACGTGGAACCTACACTAGAACATTTCGGAAGAGACCGAGAGAGCACCGGAAGGAAGGTGGGCCCCCCGGCGAGCAGAGCGGCGGCGCCCTGGTGGGGCCCCCTGTCAGCCTCCCATTCAATGTCGGTTCAGCACCGCCTATGAGGAGCAATCTAGTCCATCCATCAAGGTCGGTTTGATCCAAGGGCTGTCGTGCATCCTCTGGGGCTATATAACAAGACCCCCTGACCCCTGGGTGAAACCCAAATTCATTCTCATTCATTCGAAGTCATCCAACTCCAAGTCAAGACCCTAAGCCCTAGTTCCACCATAAACAGAGCAATAGCTATCTAGGCTAGTTCTAGAGGAAGTCAAGTATTGTCTTGAATTCCTGATCATCAAGAAGTAGCGGGAGCAAGAGCTTCTCGTGGCTTCTCTCTTGTATTCACCATTGTAAGTATTTAGTTAGAATACAATTGCTATGACTTTATTCTATTTAATGATTATATTCTCATTTATATGTTTCCATGCTTATTATGATTATATATTTAGTTTAGTATGTTTGTCTTTATATTCAAGCATGGAGTCGTATAGCGCTCATATAGATGGTCACTATGTGGGTGGTCGACAATGTGTAAACGTGGTGTTTATACAACGTTTTACTGCGACATCACCCTATATTCTAGGAAGTGTGGTAGATCGTGGATGTGATACTCCCATTGAGTCCTTTGGAGTCCACCCCCGAATGTAGGGCTAGTTGAACTTTTTGTTACTATGGTAGGTTGGTTTTGTTCCTAATCTTCCTTAGTAATATTCACCATATGTAGATATAATGCTTTCAAACGATGATGACTAGATGTATTGCACTAATTGTAGTATGCATTGACATGTAAGTAGGAGTAACCTTAGGAATATTCCATCCTATTCTACCTATACCATGATATTAGCCTGTTATGAGACCAACTAGTGGCATACCATTATCTTTGACTTGGAATGTTATTATTATTATCATTATTATTATTTATCATTATTTATCTTTACCTTGTGACTTACCTAGTTTGAGTTTAGTATGATGCATATGGTTTACTCTACATTACACCACCGCAAGTGAATCAACATTAAATCATCAACCTACCCATAGCCTACCCCTCTCCTTTTCGGTAGAATATAAATACGATACTTGGATAGACTCCTGGTGAAGTGCTACAATTGGGTAATTCTATCGTAGGCGCTTGCGGATATCAGAATTATATTATTATTGCAAGAGTTTCAAGTGTCATATAAAGAATATCCGTTCACGCATTTCTTTAGCGTTGTGAGCTAGGGTGTGAGACTAGTTTAAGTAGGCAATGCTAGAATGTGTGGTACAGCTTTTGTGCCTATCGTGGTGAGATTAACTCCACCATCGATAATGTTACGAAGTCATAAACCATAACTAATTCCGTCCAACTTTACTAACTCTCCGATCTGACTTTTATTGGAATGTGAGATTAACTCCACATCCAAGCTAACTTATTAGATAGATACCATTTATACATTTCTAGCGCCGTCCTAGATGTGGATCGTGTTAGAGATGTCAACATTCCCCTTCTTGTTTCGGTATGTAGGTCGACACAGAGATTTTCGATGGAATTCCAAGATTTCGCCCTAAACAAGTGCTACATTGAGGCCTATCACAAGTGATTCTTTGAAAAACACTCTAATGGTCCACTTATTCAAATTTAGGTTCTCTAGGGTGAGGCATTTGATTCTCAACCGCGAAAAAGTCAAGCTCGATTCTATAGCGGATTGGAAACTTCTCTTTCTTTTCGGTTTCACGCTGAAATCAATGCCGCCAGATCTCTATTGTCACATCGAAATATATATTAACGGTTGGGGAACGCAATGTAATTGATCCTACCAACATCTAACCTATCCACCCTAACTTCCTATGTACCTTTTCGTGTCGTTCCCCTTCTTATTTCAAAGACGTAGGTCCACCAGAGATTTTCGATGGAATTCCAAGATTTCGCCCTAAACAAGTGCTACTTTGAGGCCTATGACAATGGTCCACTTATTCAAATTTGATTCTTAGAAAAACAACCTTAAAAAAAAGTTTAGCTTGATTCTATAGCAGGATTGGAAACTTCTCTTTCTTTTGAGTTTCGCTGAAATCAGCGCCCGGCAGATCTCTATTGTCACATCCGAAATATATATTAATGGTTGGGGAACGCAATGTAATTGATCCTACCAACATCTAACCTATCCACACTAACTTCCTACATACCTTTTCGTGTCGTTCCCATTCTTGTTTTGGTATGTAGGTCGATTACGAGATTTTCAATGGAATTCCAAGATTTCACTCTAAACAAGTGCTACTTTGAAGCCTATGACAAGTGATTCTTAGAAAATCTCTCTAATGGTCCACTTATTCAAATTTAGGGTCTCTAGGGTGAGGCATTTGATTCACAACCGCGAAAAATGTCTAGCTCGATTCGATAGCTTGGATTGGAAACTTCTCTTTGTTTTGAGTTCGCGCTAAAATCAGCGCCCGGCGATCTCTATTGTCACATCTAGAAATATATATTAACGGTTGGGGAACGCAATGTAATTGATCCTACCAACATCTAACCTATCCACACTAACTTCCTACATACCTTTTCGTGTCGTTCCCATTCTTGTTTTGGTATGTAGGTCGATTACGAAGATTTTCAATGGAATTCCAAGATTTCACTCTAAACAAGTGCTACTTTGAAGCCTATGACAAGTGATTCTTAGAAAATCTCTCTAATGGTCCACTTATTCAAATTTAGGGTCTCTAGGGTGAGGCATTTGATTCACAACCGCGAAAATGTCTAGCTCGATTCGATAGCAGGATTGGAAACTTCTCTTTGTTTTGAGTTCGCGCTGAAATCAGCGCCATCAGTCTCTATTGTCACATCTAGAAATATATATTAACGGTTGGGGAACGCAATGTAATTGATCCTACCAATATCTAACCTATCCACCCTAACTTCCTACGTACCTTTCGTGTAGTTCCCCTTCTTGTTTTGGTATGTAGGTCGACACAGAGATTTTCGATGGAATTCCAAGATTTCGCCCTAAACAAGTGCTACATTGAGGCCTATCACAAGTGATTCTTTGAAAAACACTCTAATGGTCCACTTATTTAAATTTAGGTTCTCTAGGGTGAGGCATTTGATTCTCAACCGTGAAAAAGTCAAGCTCGATTCTATAGCCGGATTGGAAACTTCTCTTTCTTTTCAGTTCGCGCTGAAATCAGTGCCAGCAGTCTCTATTGTCACATCCAGAAATATTTATTAACGGTTGGGGAACGCAATGTAATTGATCCTACCAACATCTAACCTATCCACCCTAACTTCCTATGTACCTTTCGGGTCGTTCCCCTTCTTATTTCAGTACGTAGGTCCACCAGAGATTTTCGATGGAATTCCAAGATTTCGCCCTAAACAAGTGCTACTTTGAGGCCTATGACAAGTGATTCTTAGAAAAACACTCTAATGGTCCACTTATTCAAATTTAGGTTCTCTAGGGTGAGGCATTTGATTCACAACCGCGAAAAAGTCTAGCTCGATTCTATAGCAGGATTGGAAACTTCTCTGTGTTTTGAGTTCGCGCTGAAATTAGCGCCAACAGTCTCTATTGTCACATCCAGAAACATATATTAACGGTTGGGGAACGCAATGTAATTGATCCTACGAACATCTAACCTATCCACCCTAACTTCCTATGTACCTTTCGTGTCGTTCCCCTTCTTGTTTCGGTATGTAGGTCCACCAGAGATTTTCGATGGAATTCCAAGATTTCGTCCAAAACAAGTGCTACTTTGAGGCCTATGACAAGTGATTCTTAGAAAAAACAACCGCAAAAAAGTTTAGCTTGATTCTGTCGCCGGATTGGAAACTTCTCTTTCTTTTGAGTTCGCGCTGAAATCAGCGCCAGCAGTCTCTATTGTCACATCCAGAAATATATATTAACGGTTGGGGAACGCAATGTAATTGATCCTACCAACATCTAACCTATCCACCCTAACTTCCTACGTACCTTTCGTGTCGTTCCCCTTCTTGTTTCGGTCTGTAGGTCGACACAGAGATTTTTAATGGAATTCCAAGATTTCACTCTAAACAAGTGCTACTTTGAAGCCCATGACAAGTGATTCTTAGAAAATCTCTGTAATGGTCCACTTATTAAAATTTAGGGTCTCTAGGGTGAGGCATTTGATTCACAACCGCGAAAAAGTCTAGCTCGATTCGATAGCAGGATTGGAAACTTCTCTTTGTTTTGAGTTTGCGCTGAAATCAGCGCCAACAGTCTCTATTGTCACATCTAGAAATATATATTAACGGTTGGGGAACGCAAGGTAATTGATGCTACCAACATCTAACCTGTCCACCCTAACTTCTATGTACCTTTCGTGTCATTCCCCTTCTTATTTCAGTACGTAGGTCCACCAGAGATTTTCGATGGAATTCCAAGATTTTGCCCTAAACATGTGCTACTTTGAGGCCTATGACAAGTGATTCTTAGAAAAACACTCTAATGGTCCACTTATTCAAATTTAGGTTCTCTAGGGTGAGGCATTTGATTCACAACCGCGAAAAAGTCTAGCTCGATTCTATAGCAGGATTAGAAACTTCTCTTTGTTTTTAGTTCGTGCTGAAATTAGTGCCAACAGTCTCTATTGTCACATCGAGAAACATATATTAACTGTTGGGGAACGCAATGTAATTGATCCTACCAACATCTAGCCTATCCTAACTTCCTATGTACCTTTCGTGTGAACAAGGATATCAATCATAAGGCCAGGTCCACCAAAGATTTGCATGGATTATAAGATTATGCCCCTAAACAAGTGCTACTTTGAGGGACACTAGTATTCTTAAAAACAATCTAATGGTCCACTTATTCAAATTTAGGTTCTCTAGGGTGAGGCATTTGATTCACAACCGCGAAAAAGTCTAGCTCGATTCTATACATATTGAAACTTCTCTTTGTTTTGAGTTCGCTGAAATTACGGTCTCTATTGTCACATCTAGAAACATATTTGGACTGGGGAGCTAATGTAATTGATCCTACCAACATTAACCAATCCACCTAACTTGCACATACCTGTTGGTTCCCTTCTTGCGATGTAATTGACAGAGATTTTCAATGGAATTCCAAGATTTCTCTAAACAAGTTCTACTTTGAAGCCTATGACAAGTGAAAAAAACTCTCTAATGGTACTTGTTCAAATTTAGGTTCTCTAGGGTTAGGCATTTGATTCCGCGAAAATGTCTAAACGATTTTAGCAGGATTGGAAACTTCTCTTTGTTTTGAGTTGTATAAATACCCATGTAATTGTCACATCTAGAAACATATATTCGGTTTGAATTGATCCTACCAACATCTAACCTATCCAGCCACCTTATGTACCTTTCGTGTCGTTCTTCTCCCATGGAAAGAATATTTGGAATTCTAAGATTTGGTGAGGCATGAGGCCTTTGACTATCTTCGTTCTTTCCACTTATTCTTGAGGGGGTTGTAGAACAACCCTGAAAAAACTTCGGTTCACTTCTCTTTGTTTTGAGTTTCGAGCCTTCACGTCTCTATTGTCAGTGAAACATATATTATGACAAGCTGGATTGTAATTGATCCTACCAACATCTAAAAAAGGGTCCTATGTACCTTTCCCCTTCTTGTTCAAATTTAGGTTCAAGAGGGTGATGGAATTTGATTCTCAACAAGTGCTACTTTGAGGCCTATGATGATTTATAGAAAAAACAATCAAAAAGTCTCTTTGTTTTGAAGATTGGGCCTTACAAGTTGCAGCGCCAGCGTCTCTATTGTCACATCGAAATATATATTAACGGATGGGTTTAATTGATCCTACCAACATCTAACCTATCCACCCTAACTTCCTATGTACCTTTCATGTCGTTCCCCTTCTTGTTTTGATGTATGTAGGTCCACCAGAGATTTTCAATGGAATTCCAAGATTTCGCCCAAAACAAGTGCTACTTTGAGGCCTATGACAAGTGATTCTTAAAAAAAAACTTGTTCAAATTTAGGTTCTCTAGGGTTAGGCATTTGATTCACAAAAGAAAAGTCTAGCTCGATTCTATAGCAGGATTGGAAACTTCTCTTTGTTTTGAGTTCGTGCTGAAATTAGCGCCAGCTAGTCTCTATTGTCACATCTAGAAACATATATTAACGGTTGGGGAATGCAATGTAATTGATCCTACCAACATCTAACCTATCCACCCTAACTTCCTACGTACGTTTCGTGTCGTTCCCCTTCTTGTTTCGGAATGTAGGTCTATTACGAGAGATTTTCAATGGAATTCCAAGATTTCACTTTAAACAAGGGCTACTTTGAAGCCTATGACAAGTGATTCTTAGAAAAACTCTCTAATGGTCCACTTATTCAAATTTAGGTTCTCTAGGGTTAGGCATTTGATTCACAACCGCAAAAAAAAAGTCTAGCTCGATTCTATAGCAGGATTGGAAACTTCTCTTTTTGTTTTGAGTTCGCTGAAATTAGCGCCAGCAATCTCTATTGTCACATCTAGAAACATATATTAACGGTTGGGGAACGCAATGTAATTGATCCTACCAACATCTAACCTATCCACCCTAACTTCCTATGTACCTTTAGGTGTCGTTCCCCTTCTTATTTCATTTAGGTCCACCAAAGATTTTCGATGGAATTTTAAGATTTCGCCCTAAACAAGATTTTCAATGGAATTCCAAGATTTTCACTCTAAAACAAGTTGCTAGGGTTAGGCATTTGATTCCCAATGACAAGTGATTCTTAGCAGGAAAACTTCTCTTTCTAATGGTCCATCTCTATTGTATTAAAATTTTTAGGGTTCTCTAGGGTCCTACCAACATTTAATATCCACAACTTCCTATGTTGAAAAAGTCTCCCTTCTTGATTCTATGCGTAGGTTGAAAATTTCTCTTGGTTTTGAGTCCCGAACAAGTGCTACTTTGTGGCCTATGACAAGTGAATTAGCTCGAGCTGTAGCCGGATTGGAAAGCTGAAATCAGCGAAATCTCTATTGTCACATCTAGAAACATATATTAACGGTTGGGGAACGCAATGTAATTGATCCTACCAACATCTAACCTATCCACCCTAACTTCCTATGTACCTTTAGGTGTCGTTTCCCCTTCTTATTTCATTACGTAGGTCCACCAAAGATTTTCGATGGAATTCTAAGATTTCGCCCTAAACAAGTGCTACTTTGAGGCCTATGACAAGTGATTCTTAGAAAAACACTCTAATGGTCCACTTATTCAAATTTAGGTTCTCTAGGGTTAGGCATTTGATTCCCAACCGCGAAAAAGTCTAGCTCGATTCTATAGCAGGATTGGAAACTTCTCTTTGTTTTGAGTTTGTGCTGAAATTAGCGCCAGCAGTCTCTATTGTCACATCTAGAAACATTTATTAACGGTTGGGGAACGCAATGTAGTTGATCCTACCAACATCTAACCTATCCACCCTAACTTCCTATGTACCTTTCATGTCGTTCCCTTCTTGTTTCGATGCGTAGGTCCACCAGAGATTTTCGATGGAATTCCAAGATTCTGAACAAGCTACTTTGTGGCCTATGACAAGTGATTCTTAGAAAAAGTCTAGCTATTCTTAGCAGGATTGGCCTATGACAAAGTGATTCTGTAGAAACATTTATTAAAACAATGTAGTTGAACCAACATCTAAAAAAGTCTAGCTCGATTCGTAGGCAGGATGGAATTTGAAAGTGCTTCTCTTTTTTTTGAGTTAGAAAAAAACAACCGCAAAAAGTCTAGCTCGATTCTGTAGCGGATTGAAACTTCTCTTTCTTTTGAGCGAAAATGAAAGCGATCTCTATTGTCACATCCAGAAATATATATTAACGGTTGGGGAACGCAATGTAATTGATCCTACCAACATCTAACCTATCCACCCTAACTTCCTATGTACCTTTCGTGTCGTTCCCCTTCTTATTTCATTACGTAGGTCCACCAAAGATTTTCGATGGAATTCCAAGATTTCGCCCTAAACAAGTGCTACTTTGAGGCCTATGACAAGTGATTCTTAAAAAACACTCTAATGGTCCACTTATTCAAATTTAGGTTCTCTAGGGTTAGGCATTTGATTCCCAACCGCGAAAAAGTCTAGCTCGATTCTATAGCAGGATTGGAAACTTCTCTTTGTTTTGAGTTTGTGCTGAAATTAGCGCCCGGCCGATCTCTATTGTCACATCTAGAAACATTTATTAACGGTTGGGGAACGCAATGTAGTTGATCCTACCAACATCTAACCTATCCACCCTAACTTCCTATGTACCTTTCGTGTCGTTCCCCTTCTTGTTTTTGATGCGTAGGTCCACCAGAGATTTTCAATGGAATTCAAAGATTTCACTTTAAACAAGTGCTACTTTGTGGCCTATGACAAGTGATTCTTAGAAAAAAACAACCGCAAAAAAGTCTAGCTCGATTCTATAGCAGGATTGAAAACTTCTCTTTCTTTTTTGAGTTCGCTGAAATCAGCTAAAAGCAATCTCTATTGTCACATCTAGAAAATATATATTAACGGTTGGGGAACGCAATGTAATTGATCCTACCAACATCTAACCTATCCACCCTAACTTCCTATGTACTTTTCGTGTCGTTCCCCTTCTTGTTTCATTATGTAGGTCCACCATAGAGATTTTCAATGCAATTCCAAGATTTCACTCTAAACAAGTGCTACTTTTAAGTCTATGACAAGTGATTCTTAGAAAAAACTCTCTAATGGTCCACTTATTCAAATTTAGGTTCTCTAGGTTTAGGCATTTGATTCCCCAACCGCGAAAAAAGTCTAGCTCGATTCTATAGCAGGATTGGAAACTTCTCTTTGTTTTGAGTTCGCTGAAATTAGCGCCAGCATCTCTATTGTCACATCTAGAAACATATATTAACGGTTGGGGAACCCAATGTAATTGATCCTACCAACATCTAACCTATCCACCCTAACTTCCTACATTACCTTTCGTGTCATTCCCCTTCTTATTTCGTAGGTGCACGTAGTCTATTAATGGAGATTTTCAATGGAATTTCAAGATTTCACTCTAAACAAGTGCTACTTAGAAGCCTATGACAAGTGATTCTTAGAAAAACTCTCTAATGGTCCACTTATTCAAATTTAGGTTCGCTAGGGTTAGGCATTTGATTCACAACCGCGAAAAAGTCTAGCTCGATTCTATAGCAGGATTGAAAACTTCTCTTTGTTTTGAGTTTGCACAAAAATTAGTGCCAGCAATCTCTATTGTCACATCTAGAAACATATATTAACGATTGGGGAACGCAATGTAATTGATCCTACCAACATCTAACCCATCCACCCTAACTTCCTATGTACCTTTCGTGTCGTTTTCCTTCTTATTTCATTACGTAGGTCCACCAAAGATTTTCAATGGAATTCCAAGATTTCGCCCTAAACAAGTGCTACTTTGAGGCCTATGACAAGTGATTCTTAGAAAAACACTCTAATGGTCCACTTATTCAAATTTAGGTTCTCTAGGGTGAGGCATTTGATTCACAACCGCCAAAAAGTCTAGCTCGATTCTATAGCAGGATTGGAAACTTCTCTTTGTTTTGAGTTCGCGCTGAAATTAGCGTCAGCAGTCTCTATTGTCACATCTAGAAACATATATTAACGGTTGGGGAACGCAATGTAATTGATCCTACCAACATCTAACCTATCCACCCTAACTTCCTACGTACCTTTCGTGTCGTTCCCCTTCTTATTTCGGTACGTAGGTCGACACAGAGATTTTCAATGGAATTCCAAGATTTCACTCTAAACAAGTGCTACTTAGAAGCCTATGACAAGTGATTCTTAGAAAAACTCTCTAATGGTCCACTTATTCAAATTTAGGTTCTCTAGGGTTAGGCATTTGATTCACAACCGCGAAAAAGTCTAGCTCGATTCTATAGCAGGATTGGAAACTTCTCTTTGTTTTGAGTTCGCGCTGAAATTAGCGCCAGCAGTCTCTATTGTCACATCTAGAAACATATATTAACAGTTGGGGAACGCAATGTAATTGATCCTTGTTGGTATTTGTTATGCCCACAGAAATATTGAAGATGAATAATCCGCAAGCGCACGGATACCGTTGTAGCCTTCACCCGGAGGGTTTTAAATATCGTATCCACAGGGAAACGTGTGAGGGAGACTAAGATCTAATCTTAACCCAGAGTAGCACAAGACCTAAGAAGGTTAAATGAATAGAGATGATTACTAAGATATCTAATCCTACTCGTAGTAAACTTGTCTTCTACTGTTCTATCTGGGGACATCACATAGGAAGAAACACCAACAAAGGATGATTCATCTAGAGATAAATCCCATGAGTCCTACAGACGGGATGGGGAATACAAACGATCAACGACACCCTAACTAGTTGGTTCATCCAACTAGCGGGCTATCACAGTCGCGATCTACCACCAATCCGGAATATAGGATGAATCTAATGAGATACCCGAGCCTAAGCACCACGCTTACACTATGAATATTACCTTAACCTAATGCCTTAGATTAAAGTACTCAAAAGAGACCCGCAGATCAGAAGAACAATATAAACAATGATGCTTACTAAAAGAAGAAGTAGATTACCAGAGTAACTCTAAGTGTAGGTTAACTTCCACCGAGGTACAAGAAGGTACAAGTTGTAGAGGTAGTACAACCGAGGTAGGGACAGCCGACACCTCCTCGGGTTCCTTCCCTCTCTCTATCTCTCTTATTCTAAAGACTAGATCTAATGAGATCTAATCCCTCTTGAATACTAGCTCATCTAGTTCTAGTTCTAGTCTAGACCTAGGGGAGACTCGGGGGCCTCAACCTATTGATAATGAATGATAATGAATTAGGGTTTCACCAGGGGCGGGGGTCTCCTTATATAGCCCTAGGCGATGCACGCGACAGCCCTTGGATCAAACCGACCTTGAGCAACGGTGTAGATCTCTTCTTAATGGCGGTTATGAACCGACCTAACAAGATGCTCACTGACAGGTGGGACCAGAGGGCGGCCGCCCTAGAAGGTGGCTGCGGCTGCCAGGGCCCCATGCCAGGTGGGCCCTAACTTGTGGGTCGTGCCCTCTGGTGTCTTCTGGAATGTTCTTACGTGGGTTTCAAGTTGGATTGCTTCACGGATACGTCTTTATGTCGTAGGGCTTGCAAACTCTTGGGCGTTTTCCTGTTTAATCCCTGAAAATATATAAATCACCAAAACTCATGGAATTATGTCAGTAAAGCCCCTATACTATGTTGATATTCATTTTAAGCCCTTATTTCAGCTTTTAAAAGCCTATATATTTTATGCTATAAGAGATGTCAACAAGCTCCCCAAGCTTTACCTTTGCTAGTCCCTAGCAAAGCCAAACTTAGCAATGGATCCAGGAGTTGCTACAACGCTTTCACGCCTCAAAAGTACACATGCTTTCAAACAAAATTTCTCCTCCGGATTAGAATAAACCGTTTCAACCTTCAACTTACCCATATTACCTTTAACCATGGAGCTTATAGCCTTTTCTTGGGATCTTGGGCAATTGAAAGATAGAACAATCAAGTCAAGCATCATGTCTCAGACTCTTTGTTCAACCATCATTCCGGAGTTTTTGCTACTTTTCAAAATAAAACTCAAAGTTCCTTTAGTATGACCCTTTCAAGTCTCTCATTTGTGGTATTGGTGGATCCTCACTAAGGCAATAACGTTGTTTTGCCTTTCTCTCATAATATGTGGTATTTTTGGACTAAGGCAGTAGGACACTATGCCTTCTTCTCTCTCACCCTATATCTAAAGCTTATATGTGGAGTTCATAGGTGGGAGAAAAATAAATCTACTTACTAAGCATATATTGTAAGTTCAAGCAATGGATCCAAAGTCACGAGTCATACTGCATGTCTATGGTATAGTGGAATGAATATGATGGTAGGTGTATAAGGTGAATGTAATGAATGCAATGAGGGGAAAGAGCCTGGTTCTACTTTAGCTCCTTGAAGAATCATCTCTCTTGAAACTTGGAAACACTTGAGAGACCCTGGGTTGCATATTCTTTCTTTCTTTCTTTTTCATGGAGAGGCGGGCATCTAGTACCCATTGTTTTCATAGCGGACACTTGTCCATTTTTTTTAACTCTCCTTTATTCTCTTTTTTTTTAGGGAGGTAGGCTCTACTCGCCCGCAGGACACTTGTCCATTTTTCATCTCCTCTTTCTTCTTTTTTTTTTGAATACAACCCAAATCTCTTTTGCAATAACTTTTGAGAGATAGACAAGAGTAATGGAGCTTTATAAGATTGTTGGCTGAATTGATAGGTGTAAGGAATATTTTTGGTTGTTCTCTCCTAGAATTGGAGTGGAACATTTTTGGTGGGTATATGATGGATGCATATGGTGGGTGTGTGTGGTGGATGCTTACTTCCAGGGTAGAAGTAGCATATATGCAAGTGGAATAGAGTGGAATGAGGTGGTATGAGGCAGAGTGTACGTGATCAGCAGAATGACAAATTTCTAAGGATCGACAAAGATTGATCAAACTCAATGCAAAGCAAGCAGCCTATATATATATCAAAAAGAGTTTTCCTATCTAAAGAGCATGTATATATGGCTGTGGTAGGAGGTTCAACACTCTGTCATACAAGAACTTATCATGTGCATTTTATAATTTTCAAAAGATAAATCTCCAGAAATCTAGTGTCACTAGGAGTAAGATAAATAGCAGCTCAAACTTTCATATATCATATCCGTCAATCACCTAGACTTTAGAGAGCGTTTGTTTGCTACACACACAGGTTTTAGGTTGAGCAAATCTCAAGTCAAAGCAGTTTTGCATTTAAAGCTCAAGAGAAAGTAAGCTTGAAAGCTAGGTACTTGAAAGGAATTACGACGGAGCAACTATTCATCATTTCCATGCATGAGAATTAGCTTCAGAGTTTTTATTTTGGTAGAAAAATAACCTTTGGTACACTCCTATTTATTTATTCTCAAACCTAAAGATCACACTAATATTATATATATATAGTCTAAACATTTTATTTGGTTTTCTATGGTTATACATCTTTTTATTTCTTTTTAATAAAGCAAACATATCTAGCTAATATTAAAACATAGGAAAGAGATACTTATCGGGATAAGTGGGGGTGCTCTCCCCCAAGCTAGATTGGAATGTCGGGTTGATGATGTGGAAGTTGAGGTAGACAGCGATGAGGGTGTCATCCTATCATGTCTCTCTCCCTTTTGAATCTGCTGAACTCAAATAGACAACAAAGCTAGTGGAATAGATTAGGCGTTAGTGGTTGGCCACATAGGCTTCATGTGCCTAGATATGGATCACAATTAGTTTAAGCAGAACTTCAGCAGGAAAATATTTTTGGAGTTTTATAAATTTATATGCATGCAAAGAACTATGATCAAATGCAACTAGATGAATGCATAATTATTTTTATGCCGCCACAGTGAATATCGTTATGGGTTGTTACACACCACAAGATTATTCACATGGGGCTTTAGAATTTTTCAATGCAAAGCTAATGTGGAAATTTAAATATGCTAAAGGAAAATGATTATGCAATGCAAGGAAGTAAATATGGTATACATTAAATATGGATAACTACCGATCTTACCTTTCGGCGAGGGTTCAGTGTTTTAAGTCCCCTGAACAAGACTACTTACCTTGTTAATTTCTTAAGTGCATCATCTGACCTTTGTAGGTGCATCTCTTGAAATGGTGATTCTGAAGGTGGTGTCACCCATGTTCTATTGCTGATCCAACATTTTGAAGTGAAAATTTGATAGTGGGGGTTGGCAGCTTCTTGTTTTGTGTGCCTGCTTTGTGGTTTAGGACATTCACTTATAGAAATTTGGGGGAGTGACAAACTCCTCCGCATTTTTGCTCGAAGTGTGTCCTGTTTGCAAAGATAAGGTAGAGATCAAGTGTATGGGCCCTGTTGGTGGGAAAACACCAACAGAACCAAAAATTCATTCTTCTTTAAAACCTCAGGCACATTGAACAAGATGCATTTGATGTATTATATATTTTGATTAATCTTAACTAGGGTGGCAAGATCAGAAGATGAAACATGAATGTTGTAATATTTTTGCTTATATGATTGGGACTATGAGAAGAGAGTGGTGTTAGGAGCAACTTAACTAAACATGTTGAGCGGATCAAGCAAGGGTGTTACTCTAACATGTTTGGTTCTTTATTTATGACCATGCCGTAATTAAGGGAAAGCTTATTTATTGACAACTTACCTCAAGATGTTACCTTTATTTGTTGGAGCATGCCGGCACCGTAACACCTCGTGGTGGACCTTTCCATCTGCTTGAAGCTTTCCTTATTTGGGCTCTTGTCTTCTTTTTATTCCATAAAGTTCCTTTGTCCATGTAGCGTCTTCCTTGTGAAAGATTTGTTGTATCTTTGCTTCTTCTCACCGTGAGTCCATCTCGGGACCTCCCCAAGCTTATTTGAGAGTTACTTTTCTACAGGGTTAGTCCAACAAAATATACCGATGTCTACACAAGCAATTTTTAGTTCAATAATCAAACTAGACTCCATGTCTAATTCAATTAAGGAAGGCGTTCTAACCTAAGCACCACGCTTAATTTAAAAAACCTTTGAAAACACGCTATCTGTACTATAGCAGCATTCTCAAACCAAAGCATACTAGGGTAGACAAAGGGTAGCATGAAGGCATTTATAGAGAGTTACTCAAATAGAGATGAAGAACATATATATATTTTTTTAGCATGTAATTAAGGTAGAGGCAACCAAGTAGTGTAGCAACATGACAAGGAATATTTCTATGCATGTGAATTAATGTTGCACAATGATTGGTTGGACATACCTTACATTGGCATCCTTCGTTCTCCTTGCTCTAGACCTGAAATGGTTAGCGACAAAAATACCCGAAGGAATATTTCCTCATTTATATCTCTATGCTCATTTCACAAGGGTTTTATAGCAATAAGGTAAACACTCATGTTATTTCTTAAGAAATGCTTGTTTTAGGACAGCAAGCTCGTCCTTGGGAAACCATTGAATTATGATTCATGATGACAAAGTGGTTTCCCTTCTAAAATCAATCTGTCTCAGGATTCGGGATCTGGAATATTTGTGATAGATGAACACGTCCACAACCACCCTTTCAAAATCTATAGGAGGAGAGAGAATAAGGGGGTCGAAGAATTTGCGTGTGCTAAAGATAGAGAGACTAGGTGGTTCAGGAAGTTCATCATGTGAACATGGACTAGATGAAGTGTCTATGAAGCAGCTCTCATGCTCACTGATGTCATCTTCCTTCTCAAACTCTAATGTTAATTTATCATGGTTATCTAAGGGGTTCCTTGGGTTGGTGTCTCTCGGGCTGATTTCATCTAAAATTTCGTCCATCAACTCAATGGCTGTGACACATATGTTATTAACACTCTCAAGCCATTGTTGTTGGTATTCTTCATGGTCTTGATGATTCCTAGACATGGGTTGTTTTGGTGAATTTCTAGGATCATCATGAGTCTCAAAGAAGTAGGGATATGTGGATTCATCGGGGTCAAGGATGGGTTTAGAGATAGGTTCGAATAGGTCATCTTGTTTAGGCATAGAAGGGGAGAAGATAAGGTGGGTCTTCTGGATAGCTTTGCTCTCCTTCTATGACATGATCAGACATGCCATCCTTGGGTTTCTCCCAATGTCTTTTAAAAGAATAAGCATGTTCAACAAGAGTCGTCTCCTTAAAAGAATCTGAATTATAGTCACTTGGAGATCTCTTGTATGGACTTCTCCCATAATCTCTAAGGGTTGGTTCAAAAGGATCTTTCAAAGGTGGAATTTCTTCTTCCTTTGGGGGATTTTGGGATGTTGATGGTTCAGGGTGGATAGCTAAATTTTGGGATTGGAAGTGTTGTGAATTAGCTATCGTAATTTCCTCTTCCTTTTTCTCGGGAAAAGTACTAGGGGAGGTGGAGTATCCACTAAATCTGTCCACGAGAAGTCTTGCTTCTCTAGCAGGCAGATGGAGGAATGCGCCTCCCGAAGTTGCATTAAGGTCATCTGCATCTTCCTTATTAAGACCTAAATAAAAATGTTGAAGAAAGACTAGTTCTGGAATAGCAAGGTTTGGGCATGTAGTGGTAAGGACATTAAAACGTTCCCATGATGCAGCAAGAGACTCTTCTTTGTGTTGTTTAAAAGTTAGAATTTCTACTCGAAGGCGGGCCACTCGATAGGTGGGAAAGAATTTTAGATAAAAATTGGTGTGCAATGTTCCCCAATCTCCATTCACTTTCTCTACATTCAGGTAATACCACTGTTTAGCTTTTCCCGTCAAAGAGTACGGAAAGAACTTCCAGCGTAAGGTATTATCGGATATGCCTTTTATTCGAAGACAATCCATAATTAGCTCAAACTCTCGTAGGTGTGAATATGGGTTGGCCTCGCCCTCTCCCGAGAAGGCTAGTTTCTGAACCAAGTTTATAAAGTTAAGGGGCAGCTCATGGGGACGATGTTAAGATAGGTTCTCAAGATTGTGGCGTCCTAAAGCTTTTTCGCTTTTACGTTGATGATATTTATAGATAGGCGTGGAATCCATAATGAAAAAGAAAACAAAAGAATAAAAGGGATAAAAGAATAAAAGAATATGATACAAGGATAAGGTAGATTCAAAGTCAACTCAGCAACCGTTTCCCCGGCAACGGCGCCAGAAAGCTTGTTGGTATTTGTTATGCCCACAGAAATATTGAAGATGAATAATCCGCAAGCGCACGGATACCGTTGTAGCCTTCACCCGGAGGGTTTTAAATATCGTATCCACAGGGAAACGTGTGAGGGAGACTAAGATCTAATCTTAACCCAGAGTAGCACAAGACCTAAGAAGGTTAAAAGTATAGAGATGATTACTAAGATATCTAATCCTACTCCTAGTAAACTTGCCTTCTACTGTTCTATCTGGGGACATCACATAGGGAGAAACACCAACAAAGGATGATTCATCTAGAGATAAATCCCACGAGTCCTACAGACGGGATGGGGAATACAAAGGATCAACGACACCCTAACTAGTTGGTTCATCCAACTAGCGGGCTATCACAGTCGCGATCTACCACCAATCCGGAATATAGGATGAATCTAACGAGATACCCGAGCCTAAGCACCACGCTTACACTACGAATATTACCTTAACCTAATGCCTTAGATTAAAGTACTCAAAAGAGACCAGATCAGAGAAGAACAATATAAACAATGATGCTTACTAAAAGAAGAAGTAGATTACCAGAGTAACTCCAAGTGTAGGTTAACTTCCACCGAGGTACAAGTTGTAGAGGTAGCACCGACAGGCCGGCACCTCCTCAGGTTCCTTCCCTCTCTCTATCTCTCTTATTCTAAAGACTAGATCTAATGAGATCTAATCCCTCTTGAATACTAGCTCATCTAGTTCTAGTTCTAGTCTAGACCTAGGGGGAGACTCAGGGCCTCAGCCTATTGATAATGAATGATAATGAATTAGGGTTTCACCCAGGGGGCAGGGGGTCTCCTTATATAGCCCTAGGCGATGCACGACAGCCCTTGGATCAAACCGACCTTGAGCAACAGTGTAGATCTCTTCTTAATGGCGGTTGTGAACCGACCTAACAAGATGCTCACTGACAGGTGGGACCAGAGGGCGGCGGCCCTAGAAGGTGGCCGCGACCGCCTGGGCCCCACGCCAGGTGGGCCCCAACTTGTGGGTCGTGCCTTCTGGTGTCTTCTGGAATGTTCTTACGTGGGTTTCAAGTTGGATTGCTTCACGGATACGTCTTTATGTCGTAGGGCTTGCAAACTCTTGGGCGTTTTCTGTTTAATCCCTAAAAATATATAAATCACCAAAACCCGTGGAATTATGGTCAGTAAAGCCCCTATACTATGTTGATATTCATTTTAAGCCCTTATTTCAGCTTTTAAAAGCCTATATATTTTATGCTATAAGAGATGTCAACAATCCTACCAACATCTAACCTATCCACCCTAACTTCCAATGTACCTTTCGTGTCGTTCCCCTTCTTGTTTCGGTATGTAGGTCGACACAGAGATTTTCAATGGAATTCCAAGATTTCACTCTAAACAAGTGCTACTTTGAAGCCTATGACAAGTGATTCTTAGAAAAACTCTCTAATGGTCCACTTATTCAAATTTAGGTTCTCTAGGGTTAGGCATTTGATTCACAACCGCGAAAAAGTCTAGCTCGATTCTATAGCAGGATTGGAAACTTCTCTTTGTTTTGAGTTCGCGCTGAAATTAGCGCCAGCAGTCTCTATTGTCACATCTAGAAACATATATTAATGGTTGGGGAACGCAATGTAATTGATCCTACCAACATCTAACCTATCCACCCTAACTTCCTACGCACCTTTTCGTGTCGTTCCCCTTCTTATTTCTAATGCACGTAGGTCGAATACGCAGATTTTCAATGGAATTCCAAGATTTCACTCTAAACAAGTGCTACTTAGAAGCCTATGACAAATGATTTTTAGAAAAACTCTCTAATGGTCCACTTATTCAAATTTAGGTTCTCTAGGGTTAGGCATTTGATTCACAACCGCGAAAAAGTCTAGCTCGATTCTATAGCAGGATTGAAAACTTCTCTTTGTTTTGAGTTCGCAGAAATTAGCGCCAGCAATCTCTATTGTCACATCTAGAAACATATATTAACGGTTGGGGAACGCAATGTAATTGATCCTACCAACATCTAACCTATCCACCCTAACTTCCTATGTACCTTTCGTGTCGTTCCCCTTCTTATTTCAGTACGTAGGTCCACGAAAGATTTTCGATGGAATTCCAAGATTTCGCCCTAAACAAGTGCTACTTTGAGGCCTATGACAAGTGATTCTTAGAAAAACAATCTAATGGTCCACTTATTCAAATTTCGGTTCTCTAGGGTTAGGCATTTGATTCACAACCGCGAAAAAGTCTAGCTCGATTCTATAGCAGGATTGAAAACTTCTCTTTGTTTTGAGTTCGCACAGAAATTAGCGCCAGCAATCTCTATTGTCACATCTAGAAACATATATTAACGGTTGGGGAACGCAATGTAATTGATCCTACCAACATCTAACCTATCCACCCTAACTTCCTATGTACCTTTCATGTCGTTCCCTTCTTATTATTCAAGTACGTAGGTCCACCAAAGATTTTTGATGGAATTCCAAGATTTCGCCCTAAACAAGTGCTACTTTGAGGCCTATGACAAGTGATTCTTAGAAAAACACTCTAATGGTCCACTTCTTCAAATTTAGGTCCTCTAGGGTTAGGCATTTGATTCACAACCGCGAAAAAGTCTAGCTCAATTCTATAGGAGTATTGGAAACTTCTCTTTGTTTTGAGTTCGCGCTGAAATTAGCGCCAGCAGTCTCTATTGTCACATCTAGAAACTTATATTAACGGTTGGGGAACGCAATGTAATTGATCCTACCAACAACTAACCCATCCACCCTAACTTCCTATGTACCTTTCGTGTCGTTCCCCTTCTTGTTTCGGTACATAGGTCCACTAGAGATTTTCGATGGAATTCCAAGATTTCGCCCTAAACAAGTGCTACTTTGAGGCCTATGACAAGTGATTCTTAGAAAAAACAACCGCAAAAAAGTCTAGCTCAATTCTGTAGCCGGATTGGAAACTTCTATTTCTTTTGAGTTCGCGCTGAAATCAGCGCCAGCAGTCTCTATTATCACAACCAGAAATATATATTAACGGTTGGGGAACGCAATGTAATTGATCCTACCAACATCTAACCTATCCACCGTAACTTCCCCTACGAACCTTTCGTGTCGTTCCCATTCTTGTTTCAGCATGTAGGTAGGTTGACACGTAGATTTTCAATGGAATTCCAAGATTTCACTCTAAACAAGTGCTACTTTGAAGCCTATGACAAGTGATTCTTAAAAAAACTCTCTAATGGTCCACTTATTCAACATTTGATTCACAACCGCGAAAAAGTCTAGCTTGATTCTATAGCAGGATTAGGAACTTCTCTTTGTTTTGAGTTCACGCTGAAATTAGCACCAGCAGTCTCTATTGTCACATCAAGAAACATATATTCACGGTTGGGGAACGCAATGTAATTGATCCTACCAACATCTAACCTATCCACCATAACTTCCTACGTACCTTTTCGTGTCGTTCCCCTTCTTGTTTCGATGCACGTAGGTCCACCAGAGATTTTTGATGGAATTCTAAGATTTCACTCTAAACAAGTGCTACTTTAAGGCCTATGACAAGTGATTCTTAGAAAAACAACTAATGGTCCACTTAAAAAGTCTAGGCTAGGGTTAGGCATTTGATTCGGATTGGAAAAAGTCTTCGATTCTATAGCAGGACTGGAAACTTCTCTTTGTTTTGAGTTCGCGCTGAAATCAGCGTAGCAGATCTCTATTGTCACATCTAGAAATATATATTAATGGTTGGGGAACGCAATGTAATTGATCCTACCAACATCTAACCAATCCACCCTAACTTCCTATTACCATTCGGTGTCGTTCCCCTTCTTGTTTCGGTATGTAGGTCGTCACAGAGATTTTCAATGGAATTCCAAGATTTCACTCTAAACAAGTGCTACTTTGAAGCCTATGACAAATGATTCATAAAAAAACTCTCTAATGGTCCACTTATTCAAATTTAGGTTCTCTAGGGTTAGGCATTTGATTCACAACCGCGAAAAAGTCTAGCTCGATTCTATAGCAGGATTGAAAACTTCTCTTTGTTTTGAGTTCGCACGTAAATTAGCGCCAAAGCAATCTATATTGTCATATCTAGAAACATATATTAACGGTTGGGGAACGCAATGTAATTGATCCTACCAACATCTAACCTATCCACCCTAACTTCCTATGTACCTTTCGTGTCGTTCCCTTCTTATTTCAGTACGTAGGTCCACAAAATTTTCGATGGAATTCCAAGATTTCGCCCTAAACAAGTGCTACTTTGAGGCCTATGACAAGTGATTCTTAGAAAAACACTCTAATGGTCCACTTATTCAAATTTAGGTTCTCTAGGGTGAGGCATTTGATTCACAACCGCGAAAAAGTCTAGCTCGATTCTATAGCAGGATTGAAAACTTCTCTTTGTTTTGAGTTCGCGCTGAAATTAGCACCAACAGTCTCTATTGTCACATCTAGAAACATATATTAACGGTTGGGGAACGCAATGTAATTGATCCTACCAACATCTAACCAATCCACCCTAACTTTCCTATGTACCTTTTCGTGTCGTTCCCCTTCTTGTTTTGGTACGAAGGTCCACCAAAGATTTTGATGGAATTCCAAGATTTCGCCCTAAACAAGTGCTACTTTGAGGCCTATGACAAGTGATTCTTAGAAAAACAGTCTAATGGTCCACTTCTTCCAATTTAAAAATTCTAGCTCAATTCTATAGGAGGATTGGAAACTTCTCTTTGTTTTAGTTCGCGCTGAAATCAGCGCCAGCCGATCTCTATTGTCACATCTAGAAATATATTTTAACGGTTGGGGAACGCAATGTAATTGATCCTACCAACATCTAACCTATCCACCCTAACTTCCTATGTACCTTTCGTGTCGTTCCCCTTCTTGTTTTGGTATGTAGGTCCACGAGAGATTTTCAATGGAATTCCAAGATTTCACTCTAAACAAGTGCTACTTTGAGGCCTATGACAAGTGATTCTTAAAAAAACTCTCTAATGGTCCAACTTATTCAACATTTGATTCACAAGCAAAAAGTCTAGCTCGATTCGATAGCGGATTGGAAACTTCTCTTTGTTTTGAGTTCGCGCTGAAATTAGCGCCCGGCCAATCTCTATTGTCACATCTAGAAACATATATTAACGGTTGGGGAACGCAATGTAATTGATCCTACCAACATCTAACCTATCCACCCTAACTTCTTACGTACCTTTCGTGTCGTTCCCCTTCTTGTTTCGGTATGTAGGTCGACACAGAGATTTTCAATGGAATTCCAAGATTTCACTCTAAACAAGTGCTATTTTGAAGCCTATGACAAGTGATTCTTAAAAAAACTCTCTAATGGTCCACTTATTCAACATTTGATTCACAACCGCGAAAAAGTCTAGCTCGATTCTATAGCAGGATTGGAAACTTCTCTTTGTTTTGAGTTCGCGCTGAAATTAGCACCAGCAGTCTCTATTGTCACATCAAGAAACATATATTCACGGTTGGGGAACGCAATGTAATTGATCCTACCAACATCTAACCTATCCACCCTAACTTCCTACGTACCTTTCGTGTCGTTCCCCTTCTTATTTCGGTACGTAGGTCGATACGAGAGATTTTCAATGGAATTCCAAGATTTCACTCTAAACAAGTGCTACTTAGAAGCCTATGACAAGTGATTCTTAGAAAAACTCTCTAATGGTCCACTTATTCAAATTTAGGTTCTCTAGGGTTAGGCATTTGATTCACAAACCGCAAAAAAGTCTAGCTCGATTCTATAGTAGGATTGAAAACTTCTCTTTGTTTTGAGTTCGCACAGAAATTAGCGCCAGCAATCTCTATTGTCACATCTAAAAACATAAATTAACGGTTATGGAACGCAATGTAATTGATCCTACCAACATCTAACCTATCCACCCTAACTTCCTATGTACCTTTTCGTGTCGTGGATTTCCCCTTCTTATTTCAAGCACGTAGGTCCACCAAAGATTTTTGATGGAATTCCAAGATTTTGCCCTAAACAAGTGCTACTTTGGGGCCTATGACAAGTGATTCTTAGAAAAACAATCTAATGGTCCACTTATTCAAATTTAGGTTCTCTAGGGTGAGGCATTTGATTCACAACCGCGAAAAAGTCTAGCTCGATTCTATAGCAGGATTGGAAACTTCTCTTTGTTTTGAGTTCGCGTTGAAATTAGCGCCAACAGTCTCTATTGTCACATCCAGAAACATATATTAACGGTTGGGGAATGCAATGTAATTGATCCTACCAACATCTAACCTATCCACCCTAACTTTCCTATGTACCTTTAGTGGTCGTTCCCCTTCTTGTTTTGATGCGTAGGTCCACCAGAGATTTTCGATGGAATTCCAAGATTTCGCCCTGAACAAGTGCTACTTTGAGGCCTATGACAAGTGATTCTTAGTAAAAAAAACCGCAAAAAGTCTAGCTCGGTTCTCAGAAGCGGATTGGAAACTTCTCTTTCTTTTGAGTTCGCGCTGAAAACAGCGAAAGCAGTCTCTATTGTCACATCCAGAAATATATAGTAATGGTTGGGGAACGCAATGTAATTGATCCTACCAACATCTAACCTATCCACCCTAACTTCCTACGTACCTTTCGGGTCGTTCCCCTTCTCGTTTCGGTATGTAGGTCGACACAGAGATTTTCAATGCAATTCCAAGATTTCACTCTAAACAAGTGCTACTTTGAAGCCTATGACAAGTGATTCTTAAAAAAACTTTCTAATGGTCCACTTATTCAAATTTAGGTTCTCTAGGGTTAGGCATTTGATTCACAACCGCGAAAAAGTCTAGATCGATTCTATAGCAGGATTGGAAACTTCTCTGTGTTTTGAGTTCGCGCTGAAATTAGCGCGAGCAGTCTCTATTGTCACATCTAAAAACATATATTAACGGTTGGGGAACATAATGTAATTGATCCTACCAACATCTAACCTATCCACCCTAACTTCCTCCGTACCTTTCGTGTCGTTCCCCTTCTTATTTCGGTACGTAGGTCGACACAGAGATTTTCATTGGAATTCCAAGATTTCACTCTAAACAAGTACTACTTAAAAGCCTATGACAAGTGATTCTTAGAAAAACACTCTAATGGTCCACTTATTTAAATTTAGGTTCTCTAGGGTTAGGCATTTGATTCACAACCGCGAAAAAGTCTAGCTCGATTCTATAGTAGGATTTGAAAACTTCTCTTTGTTTTGAGTTTAAAAAGAAATTAGCGCCACCAATCTCTATTGTCACATCTAGAAACATATAATAACGGTTGGGAACGCAATGTAATTGATCCTACCAACAACTAACCTATCCACCCTAACTTCCTATATGTACCTTTTCGTGTCGTTCCCCTTCTTATTTGATGCGTAGGTCCACCAAAGATTTTCGATGGAATTCCAAGATTTCGCCCTAAACAAGTGCTACTTTGAGGCCTATGACAAGTGATTCTTGGAAAAACACTAATGGTCCACTTATTCAAAAGGTCTAGGGTGTGGCATTTAGCAAATCAAAAAGTCTAGCTCGATTCTATAGCAGGATTGGAAACTTCTCTTTCTTTTGAGTTCGCTGAAATTAGCGCCGGCCGATCTCTATTGTCACATCCAGAAATATATATTAACGGTTGGGGAACGCAATGTAATTGATCCTACCAACATCTAACCTATCCACCCTAACTTCCTATGTACCTTTCGTGTCGTTCCCCTTCTTGTTTTGGGGTATGTAGGTCCACCGGAGATTTTCAATGGAATTCCAAGATTTCGCCCTAAACAAGTGCTACTTTGAGGCCTATGACAAGTGATTCTTAAAAAAAAAAACTAATGGTCCACTTATTCAACATTTGATTTAGCGAAAAAGTCGATTCGATTCTATAGCGGATTGGAAACTTCTCTTTGTTTTGAGTTCGCTGAAATTAGCACCCGTGAGTCTCTATTGTCACATCAAGAAACATATATTCACGGTTGGGGAACACAATGTAATTGATCCTACCAACATCTAACTTATCCACCCTAACTTCCTACGTACCTTTCGTGTCGTTCCCCTTCTTATTTCGGTATGTAGGTCGATTACACGAGATTTTCAATGGAATTCCAAGATTTCACTCTAAACAAGTGCTACTTTGAAGCCTATGACAAGTGATTCTTAAAAACTCTCTAATGGTCCACTTATTCAAATTTAGGTTCTCTAGGGTTAGGCATTTGATTCTCAACCACGAAAAAGTCTAGCTCGATTCTATAGCAGGATTGAAAACTTCTCTTTGTTTTGAGTTCGTGCTGAAATCAGCGCCAACAATCTCTATTGTCCCATCTAGAAACATATATTAACGGTTGGGGAACGCAATGTAATTGACCCTACCAACATCTAACCTATCCACCCTAACTTCCTATGTACCTTTCATGTCGTTCCCCTTCTGTTTTCAACGTAGGTCCACCAAAGATTTTCGATGGAATTCCAAGATTTTGCCCTAAACAAGTGCTACTTTGAGGCCTATGACAAGTGATTCTTAGAAAAACAATCTAATGGCCCACTTATTCAAAAGTTCTCTAGGGTGAGGCATTTGATTCACAACGCGAAAAAGTGTAGCTCGATTCTATGGATTGGAAACTTCTCTTTATTTTGAGTTCGCGTTGAAATCAGCCGTAAGCAGTCTCTATTGTCACATCCAGAAATATATATTAACGGTTGGGGAATGCAATGTAATTGATCCTACCAACATCTAACCAATCCACCCTAACTTTCTATGTACCTTTTCGTGTCATTCCCTTCTTGTTTCGGTATGTAGGTCCACCAGAGATTTTCGATGGAATTCCAAGATTTCACTCTAAACAAGTGCTACTTTGAGGCCTATGACAAGTGATTCTTGATTCTTAGTTAAAACAACCACAAAAAAGTCTAGCTCGATTCTATAGCGGATTGGAAAACTTCTCTTTCTTTTGAGTTCGCAAAGAAAGGAAATTAGCGCCAAGCAATCTCTATTGTCACATCTAGAAATATATAGTAACGGTTGGGGAACGCAATGTAATTGATCCTACCAACATCTAACCTATCCACCCTAACTTCCTATGTACCTTTTCGTGTCGTTCCCCTTCTTGTTTCGGTATGTAGGTCCACCAAAGATTTTCAATGCAATTCCAAGATTTCACTCTAAACAAGTGCTACTTTGAAGGCCTATGACAAGTGATTCTTAAAAAACTTTCTAATGGTCCACTTATTCAAATTTAGGTTCTCTAGGGTTAGGCATTTGATTCACAACCACGAAAAAGTCTAGCTTCGATTCTATAGCGAGGATTGGAAACTTCTCTTGTTTTGAGTTCGCGCTGAAATTAGCACCCGGCAGTCTCTATTGTCACATCTAAAAACATATATTAACGGTTGGGGAACGCAATGTAATTGATCCTACAACATCTATCCTATCCACCCTAACTTTCTATGTACCTTTCGTGTCGTTCCCCTTCTTGTTTTGGTACGTAGGTCCACCGAGAGATTTTTGATGGAATTCCAAGATTTCGCGCCTGAACAAGTGCTACTTTGAGGCCTATGACAAGTGATTCTTAGAAAAACAACCGCAAAAAGTCTAGCTCGATTCAGTAGCGGATTGGAAACTTCTCTCTTTCTTTTGAGTTCGCTGAAATCAGCGTAAAAGCGTCTCTATTGTCACATCCAGAATATATATTAACGGTTGGGGAATGCAATGTAATTGATCCTACCAACATCTAACCTATCCACCCTAACTTCCTACGTACCTTTTCGTGTCGTTCCCCTTCTTGTTTCGGTATGTAGGTCGAACGCGAGAGATTTTCAATGGAATTCCAAGATTTCACTCTAAACAAGTGCTACTTTGAAGCCTATGACAAGTGATTCTTAAAAAAACTCTCTAATGGTCCACTTATTCAAATTTAGGTTCTCTAGGGTTAGGCATTTGATTCACAACCACGAAAAAAGTCTAGCTCGATTCTATAGCAGGATTGAAAACTTCACTTTGTTTTGAGTTCGCACTGAAATTAGCGCCCGAGCAATCTCTATTGTCACATCTAGAAACATATATTAACGGTTGGGGAACGCAATGTTATTGATCCTACCAACATCTAACCTATCCACCCTAACTTCCTATGTACCTTTCGTGTCGTTCCCCTTCTTGTTTTGATGCGTAGGTCCACAGAGATTTTCGATGGAATTCCAAGATTTCACCCTAACAAGTGCTATTTTGAGGCATATGACAAGTGATTCTTTGAAAAAACAATGGTCCACTTATTCAACATTTGAAAAGAAAAAAGTCTAGCTCGATTCTATAGCGGATTGGAAACTTCTCTTTCTTTGAGTTGAGTTCGCGCTGAAATCACCAAAAGCGGACTCTATTGTCACATCAAGAAATATATATTAACGGTTGGGGAGCGCCAATGTAATTGATCCTACAACATCTAACCTATCCACCCTAACATCCTATGTAACTTTTTCGTGTCGTTCCCCTTCTTGTTTTTGGTACGTAGGTCCACCAGAGATTTTCGATGGAATTCCAACGTTTTCCCGAACAAGTGCTACTTTGAGGCCTATGACAAGTGATTCTTAGAAAAACAATGGTCCACGCAAAAAAAAATCTAGTTAGGCATTCGATTCAGAGCCGGAAAAAAGTTGGAAACTTCTCTTTTCTTTTGAGTTCGCTTTGTTTGAAATCACGAAATCAGCGAAAGAACTCTATTGTCACATCTAGAAATATATATTAACGGTTGGGGAACGCAATGTAATTGATCCTACAACATCTAACCTATCCACCCTAACATCCTATGTACCTTTCGTGTCGTTCCCCTTCTTGTTTTGATACGTAGGTCCACCAAAGATTTTCGATGGAATTCCAAGATTTTGCCCTGAACAAGTGCTACTTTGAGGCCTATGACAAGTGATTCTTAGAAAAACAACTAATGGTCCGCAAAAAGTCTAGATTCGATTAGCTCGATTCTATAGCGGATTGGAAACTTCTCTTTCTTTTGAGTTCGCTGAAATCAGCGCCAAGCGATCTCTATTGTCTCATCCAGAAATATATATTAACGGTTGGGGAACGCAATGTAATTGATCCTACCAACATCTAACCAATCCACCCTAACTTCCTATGTACCATTAGGTGTCGTTCCCCTTCTTGTTTCGGTATGTAGGTCCACCGCGAGAGATTTTCAATGGAATTCCAAGATTTCACTCTAAACAAGTGCTACTTTGAAGCCTATGACAAGTGATTCTTAAAAAAAAAAAAACTCTCTAATGGTCCACTTATTCAAATTTAGGTTCTCTAGGGTTAGGCATTTGATTCACAACCGCGAAAAAGTCTAGCTCGATTCTATAGCAGGATTGGAAACTTCTCTTTGTTTTGAGTTGCGCTGAAATTAGCGCCCGCCCGATCTCTATTGTCATATCTAGAAACATATATTAACGGTTGGGGAACGCAATGTAATTGATCCTACCAACATCTAACCTATCCACCCTAACTTCCTAAATTACCTTTCTAGGGTGTCGTTCCCCTTCTTATGTCGATGCGTAGGTCGACACGTTTTGAAATTAGCGCCCGGCAATCTCTATTGTCACATCTAGAAACATATATTAACGGTTGGGGAAGCGCAATGTAATTGATCCTACCAACATCTAACCTATCCACCCTAACTTCCTATGTACCTTTCGTGTCGTTCCCCTTCTTATTTCAATGACGTAGGCCCACCAAAGATTTTCGATGGTATTCCAAGATTTCGCCCTAAACAAGTGCTACTTTGAGGCCTATGACAAGTGATTCTTAGAAAAACACTCTAATGGTCCACTTATTCAAATTTAGGTTCTCTAGGGTGTGGCATTTGATTCACAACCGCGAAAAAGTCTAGCTCGATTCTATAGTAGGATTGGAAACTTCTCTTTGTATTTGAGTTCGCGCTGAAATTAGCGCCAACGATCTCTATTGTCACATCCGGGAACATATGTTAACGGTTGGGGAGCATAATGTAATTGATCCTACAAACATCTAACCTATCCACCCTAGCTTCCTATGTACCTTTCGTGTCGTTCCCCTTCTTGTTTTGATGCGTAGGTCCACCGAGATTTTCGATGGAATTCCAAGATTTCGCCCTAAACAAGTGCTACTTTGAGGCCTATGACAAGTGATTCTTAGAAACAACAACATAAAAAAGTCTGGTCCAGCGGATTGGAAACTTCTCTTTCTTTTGAGTTCGCGCTGAAATCAAAAGCGATCTCTATTGTCACATCCGAAATATATATTAACGTTTCAATGTAATTGATCCTACCAACATCTAACCTATCCAACTTCCTAACATTACCTCACGTACCTTCGTTCGTTCCCTTCTTGTTTGATGACGTAGGTCCACCAAAGAAATTCCAAGATTTCGCCCTAAACAAGTGCTACTTTGAGGCCTATGACAAGTGATTCTTAGAAAAAACAACCAAAAAAAGTCTAGCTCGATTCTATAGCGGATTGATTCTACCAACATCTAACCTATCCACCCTAACTTCCTATGTACCTTTCTTGTCGTTCCCCTTCTTATTTTCAGTAATTAGGTCCACGGAGAATTTCGATGGAATTCCAAGATTTCGCCCTAAACAAATGATACTTTGAGGCCTATGACAAGTGATTCTTAGAAAAACTCTCTAATGGCCCACTTCTTCAAATTAAGGTTCTCTAGGGTGAGGCATTTGATTCACAACCGCAAAAAGGTCTAGCTTCGATTCTATAGCGGATTGGAAACTTCTCTTTCTTTTTAAGTTCGCTGAAATTGGGGCCGGCCAGTCTCTATTGTCATATCCAGAAACATATATTAACGGTTGGGGAACGCAATGTAATTGATCCTACCAACATCTAACCTATCCACCCTAACTTCCTACGTACCTTTCGTGTCGTTCCCCTTCTTATTTCAGTACGTAGGTTGACACAGAGATTTTCAATAAATTCCAAGATTTCACTGTAAACAAGTGCTACTTTGAGTCCTATGACAAGTGATTCTTAGAAAAACTCTCTAATGGTCCACTTATTCAAATTTAGGTTCTTTAGGGTTAGGCATTTGATTCACAACCGTGAAAAAGTCTAGCTCGATTCTATAGCAGGATTGGAAACTTCTCTTTGTTGAGTTGGCGCTGAAATTGGCGCCAGGAGTCTCTATTGTCACATCCAGAAACATATATTTACGGTTGGGGAACGCAATGTAATTGAGCCTACCAACATCTGACCTATCAGCCCTAACTTCCTATGCACCTTTCGTGTCGTTCCCCTTCTTATTTGATGCACGTAGGTCCGCCGAGGAGATTTTCGATGGAATTCCCAGATTTCGCCCTAAACAAGTGCTACTTTGAGGCCTATGACAAGTGATTCTTAGAAAAACTCTCTAATGGTCCACTTATTCAAATTTAGGTTCTCTAGGGTTAGGCATTTGATTCACAACCGCGAAAAAGTCTAGCTCGATTCTATAGCAGGATTGGAAACTTCTCTTTCTTTTGAGTTCGCGCTGAAATTAGCGCCAGCATTCTCTATTGTCACATCCAGAAACATATATAAACGGTTGGGGAACGCAATGTAATTGATTCTACCAACATCTAACCTATGCACCCTAACTTCCTATGTACCTTTCTTGTCGTTCCCCTTCTTATTTCAGTAATTAGGTCCACCAGAGATTTTCGATGGAATTCCAAGATTTCGCCCTAAACAAGTGCTACTTTGAGGCCTATGACAAGTGATTCTTAGAAAAACTCGCAAATCGTCCACTTCTTCAAATTTAGGTTCTCTAGGGTGAGGCATTTGATTCACAACCGCGAAAAAGTCTAGCTCGATTCTATAGCCGGATTGGAAACTTCTCTTTCTTTTGAGTTCGCGCTGAAATTGGGGCCAGCAGTCTCTATTGTCACATCCAGAAACATATATTAACGGTTGGGGAACGCAATGTAATTGATCCTACCAACATCTAACCTATCCACCCTAACTTCCTACGTACCTTTCGTGTCGTTCCCCTTCTTATTTCAGTACGTAGGTTGACACAGAGATTTTCAATAAATTCCAAGATTTCACTCCAAACAAGTGCTACTTTGAGGTCTATGACAAGTGATTCTTAGAAAAACTCTCTAATGGTCCACATATTCAAATTTAGGTTCTTTACGGTTAGGCATTTGATTCACAACCGCGAAAAAGTCTAGCACGATTCTATAGCAGGATTGGAAACTTCTCTTTGTTTTGAGTTCGCGCTGAAATTAGAGCCAACAGTCTCTATTGTCACATCCAGAAACCTATATTAACGGTTAGGGAACGCAATGTAATTGATCCTACAACATCTAACCTATCCACCCTAACATCCTATGTACCTTTCGTGTCGTTCCCCTTCTTGTTTTGGTACGTAGGTCCACCAGAGATTTTCGATGGAATTCCAAGATTTCGCCCTGAACAAGTGCTACTTTGAGGCCTATGACAAGTGATTCTTAGAAAAAACAACTGCAAAAAAGTCTAGCTCGATTCTGTAGCCGGATTGGAAACTTCTCTTTCTTTTGAGTTCGCGCTGAAATCAGCGTAAGCAGTCTCTATTGTCTCATCCAGAAATATATATTAACGGTTGGGGAACGCAATGTAATTGATCCTACCAACATCTAACCAATCCACCCTAACTTCCTACGTACCTTTCGTGTCGTTCCCCTTCTTGTTTCGGTATGTAGGTCGACACAGAGATTTTCAATGGAATTCCAAGATTTCACTCTAAACAAGTGCTACTTTGAAGCCTATGACAAGTGATTCTTAAAAAAACTCTCTAATGGTCCACTTATTCAAATTTAGGTTCTCTAGGGTTAGGCATTTGATTCACAACCGCGAAAAAGTCTAGCTCGATTCTATAGCAGGATTGGAAACTTCTCTTTGTTTTGAGTTCGCGCTGAAATTAGCGCCCGCCGATCTCTATTGTCATATCTAGAAACATATATTAACGGTTGGGGAACGCAATGTAATTGATCCTACCAACATCTAACCTATCCACCCTAACTTCCTACATTTACCTTTAGGTGTCGTTCCCCTTCTTATGTCGATGCGTAGATTAGTGGAAACCACGAAAATTAGCGCCCGGCAATCTCTATTGTCACATCTAGAAACATATATTAACGGTTGGGGAACGCAATGTAATTGATCCTACCAACATCTAACCTATCCACCCTAACTTCCTATGTACCTTTCGTGTCGTTCCCCTTCTTATTTCAGTACGTAGGCCCACCAAAGATTTTCGATGGTATTCCAAGATTTCGCCCTAAACAAGTGCTACTTTGAGGCCTATGACAAGTGATTCTTAGAAAAACACTCTAATGGTCCACTTATTCAAATTTAGGTTCTCTAGGGTGTGGCATTTGATTCACAACCGCGAAAAAGTCTAGCTCGATTCTATAGTAGGATTGGAAACTTCTCTTTGTATTGAGTTCGCGCTGAAATTAGCGCCAACAGTCTCTATTGTCACATCCAGGAACATATGTTAACGGTTGGGGAACGCAATGTAATTGATCCTACAAACATCTAACCTATCCACCCTAGCTTCCTATGTACCTTTCGTGTCGTTCCCCTTCTTGTTTCGGTACGTAGGTCCACCAGAGATTTTCGATGGAATTCCAAGATTTCGCCCTAAACAAGTGCTACTTTGAGGCCTATGACAAGTGATTCTTAGAAACAACAACCGCAAAAAAGTCTAGCTCGATTCTGTAGCCGGATTGGAAACTTCTCTTTCTTTTGAGTTCGCGCTGAAATCAGCGAAAGCAGTCTCTATTGTCACATCCAGAAATATATATTAACGGTTGGGGACCGCAATGTAATTGATCCTACCAACATCTAACCTATCCACCCTAACTTCCTACGTACCTTTCGTGTCGTTCCCCTTCTTGTTTCAGTACGTAGGTCCACCAAAGATTTTCGACGGAATTCCAAGATTTCGCCCTAAACAAGTGCTACTTTGAGGCCTATGACAAGTGATTCTTAGAAAAAACAACCGCAAAAAAGTCTAGCTCGATTCTATAGCCGGATTGATTCTACCAACATCTAACCTATCCACCCTAACTTCCTATGTACCTTTCTTGTCGTTCCCCTTCTTATTTCAGTAATTAGGTCCACCAGAGAATTTCGATGGAATTCCAAGATTTCGCCCTAAACAAGTGATACTTTGAGGCCTATGACAAGTGATTCTTAGAAAAACTCTCTAATGGCCCACTTCTTCAAATTAAGGTTCTCTAGGGTGAGGCATTTGATTCACAACCGCAAAAAGGTCTAGCTCGATTCTATAGCCGGATTGGAAACTTCTCTTTCTTTTAAGTTCGCGCTGAAATTGGGGCCAGCAGTCTCTATTGTCACATCCAGAAACATATATTAACGGTTGGGGAACGCAATGTAATTGATCCTACCAACATCTAACCTATCCACCTAACTTCCTACGTACCTTTCGTGTCGTTCCCCTTCTTATTTCAGATGCATTAGGTTGACACGGAGATTTTCAATAAATTCCTAGATTTCAATGTAAACAAGTGCTACTTTGAGTCCTATGACAAGTGATTCTTAGAAAAACTCTCTAATGGTCCACTTATTCAAATTTAGGTTCTTTAGGGTTAGGCATTTGATTCACAAACCGTGAAAAAAGTCTAGCTCGATTCTATAGCAGGATTGGAAACTTCTCTTTGTTGAGTTGGCGCTGAAATTGGCGCCGGGGAGTCTCTATTGTCACATCCGTAAACATATATTTACGGTTGGGGAACGCAATGTAATTGAGCCTACCAACATCTGACCTATCAGCCCTAACTTCCTATGCACCTTTCGTGTCGTTCCCCTTCTTATTTCAGTACGTAGGTCCGCCAGAGATTTTCGATGGAATTCCCAGATTTCGCCCTAAACAAGTGCTACTTTGAGGCCTATGACAAGTGATTCTTAGAAAAACTCTCTAATGGTCCACTTATTCAAATTTAGGTTCTCTAGGGTTAGGCATTTGATTCACAACCGCGAAAAAGTCTAGCTCGATTCTATAGCAGGATTGAAACTTCTCTTTCTTTTGAGTTCGCGCTGAAATTAGCGCCGGCATTCTCTATTGTCACATCCGAAAAACATATATAAACGGTTGGGGAACGCAATGTAATTGATTCTACCAACATCTAACCTATGCACCCTAACTTCCTATGTACCTTTCTTGTCGTTCCCCTTCTTATTTCAGTAATTAGGTCCACCAGAGATTTTCGATGGAATTCCAAGATTTCGCCCTAAACAAGTGCTACTTCGAGGCCTATGACAAGTGATTCTTAGAAAAACTCGCAAATCGTCCACTTCTTCAAATTTAGGTTCTCTAGGGTGAGGCATTTGATTCACAACCGCGAAAAAGTCTAGCTCGATTCTATAGCCGGATTGGAAACTTCTCTTTCTTTTGAGTTCACGCTGAAATTGGGGCCAGCAGTCTCTATTGTCACATTCAGAAACATATATTAACGGTTGGGGAACGCAATGTAATTGATCCTACCGACATCTAACCTATCCACCCTAACTTCCTACGTACCTTTCGTGTCGTTCCCCTTCTTATTTCAGTACGTAGGTCGACACAGAGACTTTCAATAAATTCCAAGATTTCACTCCAAACAAGTGCTACTTTGAGGTCTATGACAAGTGATTCTTAGAAAAACTCTCTAATGGTCCACATATTCAAATTTAGGTTCTTTACGGTTAGGCATTTGATTCACAACCCGCGAAAAAGTCTAGCACGATTCTATAGCAGGATTGGAAACTTCTCTTTGTTTTGAGTTCGCGCTGAAATTAGAGCCAACAGTCTCTATTGTCACATCCAGAAACCTATATTAACGGTTGGGGAACGCAATGTAATTGATCCTACCAACATCTAACCTATCCACCCCTAACTTCCCTATGTACCTTTCGTGTCGATTTCCCTTCTTATTTCGATGCGTAGGTTGACACGAGAGATTTTCAATAAATTCCAAGATTTCACTCTAAACAAGTGCTACTTTGAGGCCTATGACAAGTGATTCTTAGAAAAACTCTCTAATTGTCCACTTATTCAAATTTAGGTTCTTTAGGGTTAGGCATTTGATTTACAACCGTGAAAATGTCTAGCTCGATTCTATAGCGGGGATTGGAAACTTCTCTTTGTTTTGAGTTCGTGCTGAAATTAGCGCCAGCCGGTCTCTATTGTCACATCCAGAAACCTATATTAACGGTTGGGGAACACAATGTAATTGATCCTACCTACATCTAACCTATCCACCCTAACTTCCTATGCACCTTTCGTGTCGTTCCCTTCTTATTTCGATGCACGTAGGTCCACAAGAGATTTTCAATGAATTCCAAGATTTCGCCCTAAACAAGTGCTTCTTTGAGGCCTATGACAAGTGATTCTTAGAAAACTATCTAATGGTCCACTTATTCAAATTTAGGTTCTCTAGGGTTAGGCATTTGATTCACAACCCGAAAAAAAGTCTAGCTCGATTCTATAGCAGGATTGGAAACTTCTCTTTGTTTTGAGTTTGAAATTGGTGCCCGCCGGTCTCTATTGTCACATCGAAACATATATTAACGGTTGGGGAACGCAATGTAATTGACCCTACCAACATCTAACCTATCCACCCTAACTTCCTATGCACCTTTAGGTGTCGTTTCTCCTTCTTATTTCAGTAACGTAGGTCCACGGAGATTTTTGATGGAATTCCAGATTTCGCCCTACACAAGTGCTACTTTGAGGCCTATGACAAGTGATTCTTAGAAAAACTCTCTAATGGTCCACTTATTCAAATTTAGGTCCTCTAGGGTTTGGTATTTGATTCACAACCGTGAAAAAGTCTAGCTTGATTCTATAGCAGGATTGGAAACTTCTCTTTGTTTTGAGTTTTTATGCTGAAATTAGCTTAGAAAAGATCTCTATTGTGACATCAGGAAACATATATTAACGGTTGGGGAACGCAATGTAATTGATTCTACCAACATCTAACCTATCCACCCTAACTTCCTATGTACCTTTCTTGTGGATTCCCCTTCTTATTTCAGTAATTAGGTCCACCGTGAGAATTTCGATGGAATTCCAAGATTTCGCCCTAAACAAGTGATACTTTGAGGCCTATGACAAAATGTGATTCTTAGAAAAACTCTCTAATGGTCCACTTCTTCAAATTAAGGTTCTCTAGGGTGAGGCATTTGATTCACAACCGCGAAAAGGTCTAGCTTCGATTCTATAGCGGATTGGAAACTTCTCTTTCTTTTGAGTTCTTACTTTGAGAAATTGGGGCGGCAGTGATCTCTATTGTCACATCCGAAACATATATTAACGGTTGGGGAACGCAATGTAATTGATCCTACCAACATCTAACCTATCCACCCTAACTTCCTATGTACCTTTTCTTGTCGTTCCCCTTCTTATTTCAATACGTAGGTTGACCGAGAGAGATTTTCAATAAATTCCAAGATTTCACTCTAAACAAGTGCTACTTTGAGGCCTATGACAAGTGATTCTTAGAAAAACTCTCTAATGGTCCACTTATTCAAATTTAGGTTCTTTAGGGTTAGGCATTTGATTCACAACCGCGAAAAAGTCTAGCTCGATTCTATAGCAGGATTGGAAACTTTTCTTTGTTGAGTTCGCGCTGAAATTGGTGGCAGGAGTCTCTATTGTCACATCCAAAAACATATATTAACGGTTGGGGAACACAATGTAATTGAGCCTACCAACATCCGACCTATCCACCCTAACTTCCTATGCACCTTTCGTGTCGTTCCCTTCTTATTTCGATGCATTAGGTTGACAGAGATTTTCGATGGAATTCCAAGATTTCGCCCTAAACAAGTGCTACTTTTTTGGGGCCTATGACAAGTGATTCTTAGAAAAACTCTCTAATGGTCCACTTATTCAAATTTAGGTTCTCTAGGGTTAGGCATTTGATTCACAACCGCGAAAATGTCTACCTCGATTCTATAGCAGGATTGGAAACTTCTCTTTGTTTTGATTTCGCTGAAATTAGCGCCAGCATTCTCTATTGTCATATCCAGAAACATATATAAACGGTTGGGGAACGCAATGTAATTGATTCTACCAACATCTAACCTATGCACCCTAACTTCCTATGTACCTTTCTTGTCGTTCCCCTTCTTATTTCAGTAATTAGGTCCACCAGAAATTTTCGATGGAATTCCAAGATTTCGCCCTAAACAAGTGCTACTTTGAGGCCTATGACAAGTGATTCTTAGAAAAACTCTCTAATGGTCCACTTCTTCAAATTTAGGTTCTCTAGGGTGAGGCATTTGATTCACAAACCGAAAAAAGTCTAGCTCGATTCTATAGCAGGATTGGAAACTTCTCTTTGTTGAGTTCGCGCTGAAATTGGCGCCAGGAGTCTCTATTGTCACATCCAGAAACATATATTAACGGTTGGGGAACGCAATGTAATTGAGCCTACCAACATCTGACCTATCCACCCTAACTTCCTATGCACCTTTCGTGTCGTTCCCCTTCTTATTTCGATGACGTAGGTCCGCGGAGATTTTCGATGGAATTCCATGATTTCGCCCTAAACAAGTGCTACTTTGAGGCCTATGACAAGTGATTCTTAGAAAAACTCTCTAATGGTCCACTTATTCAAATTTAGGTTCTCTAGGGTTAGGCATTTGATTCACAACCGTGAAAAAGTCTAGCTCGATTCTATAGCAGGATTGGAAACTTCTCTTTGTTTTGAGTTCGCGCTGAAATTAGCGCCAGCATTCTCTATTGTCATATCCAGAAACATATATTAACGGTTGGGGAACGCAATGTAATTGATTCTACCAACATCTAACCTATGCACCCTAACTTCCTATGTACCTTTCTTGCCGTTCCCCTTCTTATTTCAGTAATTAGGTCCACCAGAAATTTTCGATGGAATTCCAAGATTTCGCCCTAAACAAGTGCTACTTTGAGGCCCATGACAAGTGATTCTTAGAAAAACTCTCTAATCGTCCACTTCTTCAAATTTAGGTTCTCTAGGGTGAGGCATTTGATTCACAACCGCGAAAAAGTCTAGCTCGATTCTATAGCCGGATTGGAAACTTCTCTTTCTTTTGAGTTCGCGGTGAAATTGGGGCCAGCAGTCTCTATTGTCACATCCAGAAACATATATTAACGGTTGGGGAACGCAATGTAATTGATCCTACCAACATCTAACCTATCCACCCTAACTTCCTACGTACCTTTCGTGTCGTTCCCCTTCTTATTTCAGTACGTAGGTTGACACAGAGATTTTCAATAAATTCCAAGATTTCACTCCAAACAAGTGCTACTTTGAGGTCTATGACAAGTGATTCTTAGAAAAACTCTCTAATCGTCCACTTATTCAAATTTAGGTTCTTTACGGTTAGGGATTTGATTCACAACCGCGAAAAAGTCTAGCACGATTCTATAGCAGGATTGGAAACTTCTCTTTGTTTTGAGTTCGCGCTGAAATTAGCACCAACAGTCTCTATTGTCACATCCAGAAACCTATATTAACGGTTGGGGAACGCAATGTAATTGATCCTACCAACATCTAACCTATCCACCCTAACTTCCCTCATTACCTTTTCGTGTCGTTCCCTTCTTATTTCGAGACGTAGGTTGACACAGAGATTTTCAATAAATTCCAAGATTTCACTCTAAACAAGTGCTACTATGAGGCCTATGACAAGTGATTCTTAGAAAAACTCTCTAATTGTCCACTTATTCAAATTTAGGTTCTTTAGGGTTAGGCATTTGATTTACAACCGTGAAAAAGTCTAGCTCGATTCTATAGCAGGATTGGAAACTTCTCTTTGTTTTGAGTTCGGCTGAAATTAGCGCCCAACCTGTCTCTATTGTCACATCTAGAAACATATATTAACGGTTGGGGAACACAATGTAATTGATCCTACCAACATCTAACCTATCCACCCTAACTTCCTATGCACCTTTTCGTGTCGTTCCCTTCTTATTTCAGTACGTAGGTCCACGGAGATTTTCAATGAATTCCAAGATGTCGCCCTAAACAAGTGCTTCTTTGAGGCCTATGACGAGTGATTCTTAGAAAAACTATCTAATGGTCCACTTATTCAAATTTAGGTTCTCTAGGGTTAGGCATTTGATTCACAAACCGCGAAAAAGTCTAGCTCGATTCTATAGCGGGATTGGAAACTTCTCTTTGTTTTGAGTTCGCGTTGAAATTGGTGCCGGCCAGTCTCTATTGTCACATCCAGAAACATATATTAGCGGTTGGGGAGCGCAGCGTAATTGACCCTACCAACATGTAACCTATCCACCCTAACTTTTCTATGCACCTTTCGTGTCGTTCCCTTCTTATTTCGATACGTAGGTCAACCGGAGATTTTCGATGGAATTCCAAGATTTAAGCCCTACACAAGTGCTACTTTGAGGCCTATGACAAGTGATTCTTAGAAAAACTCTCTAATGGTCCACTTCTTCAAATTTAGGTTCTCTAGGGTGAGGCATTTGATTCACAACCGTGAAAAGTTCTAGCTTCGATTCTATAGCGGATTGGAAACTTCCCTTTCTTTTGAGTTCACGCTGAAATCAGCGCCCATTAGTCTCTATTGTCACATCGAGAAATATATATTAGCGGTTGTGGAACGCAGTGTAATTGATCCTACCAACATCTAACCTATCCACCCTAACTTCCTATGCACCTTTAGGTGTCGTTCCCCTTCTTATTTCAGCAATTAGGTCCACCGAGAGATTTTCGATGGTATTCCAAGATTTCACCCTAAAGAAGTGCTACTTTGAGGCCTATGACAAGTGATTCTTAGAAAAACTCTCTAATGGTCCACTTATTCAAATTTAGGTTCTCTAGGGTTAGGCATTTGATTCACAACCATGAAAAAGTCTAGCTCGATTCTATAGCAGAATTGGAAACTTCTCTTTGTTTTGAGTTCGCGCTGAAATTAGCGCCAGCAGTCTCTATTGTCACATCCATAAACATATATCAACGGTTGGGGAACGCAATGTAATTGATCCTACCAACATCTAACCTATCCACCCTAACTTCCTATGTACCTATCTTGTCGTTTCCCCTTCTTATTTCAGTAATTAGGTCCACGAAGAGATTTTCGATGGAATTCCAAGATTTCGCCCTAAACAAGTGCTACTTTGAGGCCTATGACAAGTGATTCTTAGAAAAACTCTCTAATGGTCCACTTCTTCAAATTTAGGTTCTCTAGGGTGAGGCATTTGATTCGCAACGAAAAAAAGTTAGCTCGATTCAATAGCGGATTGCAAACTTTTGTTTCTTTTGTGTTCGCTCACGAAATCAGCGCCAGAGTCTCTATTGTCACATCTAGAAATATATATTAATGGTTGGGGAACGCAATGTAATTGATCCTACCAACATCTAACCTATCCACCCTAACTTCCTATGCACCTTTCGTGTCGTTCCCTTCTTATTTCATGCACGTAGGTCCACGAGAGATTTTCGATGGTATTCCAAGATTTCACCCTAAACAAGTGCTACTTTGAGGCCTTTGATAAGTGATTCTTAGAAAAACTCTCTAATGGTCCACTTATTCAAATTTAGGTTCTCTAGGGTTAGGCATTTGATTCACAACCGTGAAAAAGTCTAGCTTCGATTCTATAGCGAGGATTGGAAACTTCTCTTTGTTTTGAGTTTCGCTGAAATTAGCGCCAGCAGTCTCTATTGTCACATCTAGAAACATATATCAACGGTTGGGGAACGCAATGTAATTGATCCTACCAACATCTAACCTATCCACCCTAACTTCCTATGCACCTTTCGTGTCGTTCCCCTTCTTATTTCAGTACGTAGGTCCACGGAGAGATTTTCGATGGAATTCCAAGATTTCGCCCTAAACAAGTGCTACTTTGAGGCCAATGACAAGTGATTCTTAGAAAAACTCTCTAATGGTCCACTTATTCAAATTTAGGTTCTCTAGGGTTAGGCATTTGATTCACAACCGTGAAAAGTTCTAGCTCGATTCTATAGCGGATTGGAAACTTCTCTTTCTTTTGAGTTTCGCTGAAATCAGCGCCCAGTAGTCTCTATTGTCACATCTAGAAATATATATTAATGGTTAGGGAACGCAATGTAATTGATCCTACCAACATCTAACCTATCCACCCTAACTTCCTATGCACCTTTCGTGTCGTTCCCCTTCTTATTTCAGTGCATTAGGTCCACCGAGAGATTTTCGATGGTATTCCAAGATTTCACCCTAAACAAGTGCTACTTTGAGGCCTTTGATAAGTGATTCTTAGAAAAACTCTCTAATGGTCCACTTATTCAAATTTAGGTTCTCTAGGGTTAGGCATTTGATTCACAACCGTGAAAAAGTCTAGCTCGATTCTATAGCGGGATTGGAAACTTCTCTTTGTTTTGAGTTTGCTGAAATTAGCGCCCCGGCGATCTCTATTGTCACATCTAGAAACATATATCAACGGTTCGGGGAACATAATGTAATTGATCCTACCAACATCTAACCTATCCACCCTAACTTCCTATGCACCTTTCGTGTCGTTCCCCTTCTTATTTCGATGCGTAGGTCCACGAGAGATTTTCGATGGAATTCCAAGATTTCGCCCTAAACAAGTGCTACTTTGAGGCCAATGACAAGTGATTCTTAGAAAAACTCTCTAATGGTCCACTTATTCAAATTTAGGTTCTCTAGGGTTAGGCATTTGATTCACAACCGCGAAAAGTTCTAGCTCGATTCTATAGCCGGATTGAAACTTCTCTTTCTTTTGAGTTCGCGCTGAAATCAGCGCCGATAGTCTCTATTGTCACATCGAAATATATATTAGCGGTTGTGGAGCGCGGTGTAATTGATCCTACCAACATCTAACCTATCCACCCTAACTTCCTATGCACCTTTCGTGTCGTTCCCCTTCTTATTTCAATGACGTAGGTCCACGAGAGAGATTTTCGATGGTATTCCAAGATTTCACCCTAAAGAAGTGCTACTTTGAGGCCTACGACAAGTGATTCTTAGAAAAACTCTCTAATGGTCCACTTATTCAAATTTAGGTTCTCTAGGGTTAGGCATTTGATTCACAACCATGAAAAAGTCTAGCTCGATTCTATAGCGCGGATTGGAAACTTCTCTTTGTTTTGAGTTCGCTGAAATTAGCGCCGGCCAGATCTCTATTGTCACATCCATAAACATATATCAACGGTTGGGGAACGCAATGTAATTGATCCTACCAACATCTAACCTATCCACCCTAACTTCCTATGTACCTATCTTGTCGTTCCCCTTCTTATTTCAGTAATTAGGTCCACCAGAGATTTTCGATGGAATTCCAAGATTTCGCCCTAAACAAGTGCTACTTTGAGGCCTATGACAAGTGATTCTTAGAAAAACTCTCTAATGGTCCACTTCTTCAAATTTAGGTTCTCTAGGGTGAGGCATTTGATTAAGAACCCGTGTGAAAAGTTCTGGCTCGATTCAATAGCCGGATTGCAAACTTTTGTTTCTTTTGTGTTCGCTCTGAAATCAGCGCCCAGTAGTCTCTATTGTCACATCTAGAAATATATATTAATGGTTAGGGGAACGCAATGTAATTGATCCTACCAACATCTAACCTATCCACCCTAACTTCCTATGCACCTTTCGTGTCGCTCCCCTTCTTATTTCAATGACGTAGGTCCACGGAGAGATTTTCGATGGTATTCCAAGATTTCACCCTAAACAAGTGCTACTTTGAGGCCTATGATAAGTGATTCTTAGAAAAACTCTCTAATGGTCCACTTATTCAAATTTAGGTTCTCTAGGGTTAGGCATTTGATTCACAACCGTGAAAAGTCTAGCTTCGATTCTATAGCAGGATTGGAAACTTCTCTTTGTTTTGAGTTCGTGCTGAAATTAGCGCCGGCCGATCTCTATTGTCACATCTAGAAACATATATCAACGGTTGGGAGAACGTAATGTAATTGATCCTACCAACATCTAACATATCCACCTAACTTCCTATGCACCTTTCTTGTCGTTCCCCTTCTTATTTCGATGCACGTAGGTCCACCGGAGATTTTCGATGGAATTCCAAGATTTCGCCCTAAACAAGTGCTACTTTGAGACCAATGACAAGTGATTCTTAGAAAAACTCTCTAATGGTCCACTTATTCAAATTTAGGTTCTCTAGGGTTAGGCATTTGATTCAACCGCGAAAAGTTCTAGCTCGATTCTATAGCCGGATTGGAAACTTCTCTTTCTTTTGAGTTATTTGCTGAAATCAGCGCCCGTAGTCTCTATTGTCACATCGTAAATATATATTAGCGGTTGTGGAACGATTGTAATTGATCCTACCAACATCTAACCTATCCACCCTAACTTCCTATGCACCTTTTGTGTCGTTCCCTTCTTATTTCAGAAGCGTAGGTAGGCCCGGAGATTTTCGATGGTATTCCAAGATTTCACCTAAACAAGTGCTACTTTGAGGCCTATGACAAGTGATTCTTAGAAAAACTCTCTAATGGTGCACTTATTCAAATTTAGGTTCTCTAGGGTTAGGCATTTGATTCACAACCGTGAAAAAGTCTAGCTCGATTCTATAGCAGGATTGGCGCTCTTTGTTTTTGAGTTCGCTGAAATTAGCGCCGGCGATCTCTATTGTCACATCGAGGAACATATATCAACGGTTGGGGAATGCAATGTAATTGATCCTACCAACATCTAACCTATCCACCCTAACTTTCTATGCACCTTTCGTGTCGTTCCCTTCTTATTTCTTGACTTTAGGTCCACTGGAGAGATTTTCGATGGTATTCCATGATTTCACCCTAAACAAGTGCTACTTTGAGGCCTATGATGAGTGATTCTTAGAAAAACTCTCTAATGGTCCACTTATTCAAATTTAGGCTCTCTAGGGTTAGGCATTTGATTCACAACCGTGAAAAGTTCTAGCTCGATTCTATAGCAGGATTGGAAACTTCTCTTCGTTTTTGAGTTTGAAATGAAATTAGCGCCGGCCATCTCTATTGTCACATCTAGAAACATATATCAACGGTTGGGGAACGCAATGTAATTGATCCTACCAACATCTAACCTATCCACCCTAACTTCCTATGCACCTTCCGTGTCGTTTCCCTTCTTATTTCAAGTATGTAGGTCCACGAGAGATTTTGATGGAATTCCAAGATTTCGCCCCTAAACAAGTGCTACTTTGAGGCCAATGACAACTGATTCTTAGAAAAACTCTCTAATGGTCCACTTATTCAAATTTAGGTTCTCTAGGGTTAGGCATTTGATTCACAACCAAAAAGTCTAGCCCGATTCTATAGCAGGATCGGAAACTTCTCTTTGTTTTGAGTTCGCGAAATTGGTGCCAGCTAGGTCTCTATTGTCACATCTAGAAACATATATTAACAGTTGGGGAACGCAATGTAATTGATCCTACCAACATCTAACCTATCCACCCTAACTTCCTATGCACCTTTCGTGTCGTTCCCTTTCTTATTTAAGTAACGTAGGTCCACCGGAGATTTTCGATGGAATTCCAAGATTTAAGCCCTAAACAAGTGCTACTTTGAGGCCTATGACAAGTGATTCTTAGAAAAACTCTCTAATGGTCCACTTATTCAAATTTAGGTTCTCTAAGGTTAGGCATTTGATTCACAACCGTGAAAAAGTCTAGCTCGATTCTATAGGAGGATTGAAACTTCTCTTTGTTTTGAGTTGAGTTGAAATTAGCGCCGCTAGATCTCTATTGACACATCTAGAAACATATATCAACGGTTGGGGAACGCAATGTAATTGATCCTACCAATATCTAACCTATCCACCCTAACTTCCTATGTACCTTTCTTGTCATTCCCTTCTTATTTCAGTAATTAGGTCCATCAAAGATTTTTCGATGGAATTCAAGATTTCGCCCTAAACAAGTGCTACTTTGAGGCCTATGACAAGTGATTCTTAGAAAAACTCTCTAATGGTCCACTTCTTCAAATTTAGGTTCTCTAGGGTGAGGCATTTGATTCACAACCGTGAAAAGTTCTAGCTCGATTCTATAGCGGATTGGAAACTTCTCTTTCTTTTGAGTTGTGGCTGAAATCAGCGCCGAGTAGTCTCTATTGTCACATCTAGAAATATATATTAGCGGTTGTGGGAACGTAAAGTGTAATTGATCCTACCAACATCTAACCTATCCACCCTAACTTCCTATGCACCTTTCGTGGCGTTCCCCTTCTTATTTCGAGTACGCAGTCCACAGAGATTTTGATGGAATTCCAAGATTTCACCCTAAACAAGTGCTACTTTGAGGCCTATGATAATTGATTCTTAGAAAAACTCTCTAATGGTCCACTTATTCAAATATAGGTTCTCTAGGGTTAGGCATTTGATTTCACAAAGTGAAAAAAGTCTAGCTCGATTCTATAGCAGGATTGAAAACTTCTCTTTGTTTTGAGTTGCTGAAATTAGCGCCCGGCCAGTCTCTATTGTCACATCTAGAAAGATATATCAGCGGTTGGGGAACGCTTAATGTAATTGATCCTACCAACATCTAACTTATCCACCCTAACTTCCTATGCACCTTTCGTGTCGTTCCCTTCTTATTTCAGTACGTAGGTCCACGAGAGATTTTTCGATGGAATTCCAAGATTTAACCCTAAACAAGTGCTACTTTGAGGCCAATGACAAGTGATTCTTAGAAAAACTCTCTAATGGTCCACTTATTCAAATTTGGGTTCTCTAGGGTTAGGCATTTGATTCACAACCGCGAAAAGTTCTAGCTCGATTCTATAGCCGGATTGGAAACTTCTCTTTGTTTTGAGTTCGCTGAAATTAGCGCCGGATAGTTTCTATTGTCACATCTAGGAACATATATCAACGGTTGGGGGAACGCAATGTAATTGATCCTACCAATATCTAACCTATCCACCCTAACTTCCTATGTACCTTTCTTGTCGTTCCCCTTCTTATTTCAGTAATTAGGTCCATCAAAGATTTTCCATGGAATTCCAAGATTTAAGCCTAAACAAGTGCTACTTTGAGGCCTATCACAAGTGATTCTTAGAAAAACTCTCTAATGGTCCACTTCTTCAAATTTAGGTTCTCTAGGGTGAGGCATTTGATTCACAACCGTGAAAAAGTTCTAGCTCGATTCTATAGCGGATTGGAAACTTCTCTTTCTTTTGAGTTTGGCGAAATCCCTATTGGACATCCGAAATATATATTAGCGGTTGTGGAACGCAATGTAATTGATCCTACCAACATCTAACCTATCGACCCTAACTTCCTATGCACCTTTCGTGTCGTTCCCCTTCTTATTTCAGTACGTAGGTCCACTAGAGATTTTCGATGGTATTCCAAGATTTCACCCTAAACAAGTGCTACTTTGAGGCCTATGATAAGTGATTCTTAGAAAAACTCTCCAATGGTCCACTTATTCAAATTTAGGTTCTCTAGGGTTAGGCATTTGATTCACAACCGTGAAAAAAGTCTAGCTCGATTCTATAGCAGGATTGGAAACTTCTCTTTGTTTTGAGTTCTGAAATTAGCGCCGGCCGATCTCTATTGTCACATCTAGAAACATATATCAACGGTTGGGGAGCGCAATGTAATTGATCCTACCAACATCTAACCTATCCACCCTAACTTCCTATGTACCTTTCTTGTCGTTCCCCTTCTTATTTCAGTATTAGGTCCACCGAAAGATTTTCATTGGAATTCCAAGATTTAAGCCCTAAACAAGTGCTACTTTGAGGCCAATGACAAGTGATTCTTAGAAAAACTCTCTAATGGTCCACTTATTCAAATTTGGGTTCTCTAGGGTTAGGCATTTGATTCACAACCGCGAAAAGTTCTAGCTCGATTCTATAGCCGGATTGGAAACTTCTCTTTCTTTTTGAGTTCGCTGAAATCGCGCCAAGTAGTCTCTATTGTCACATCTAGAAATATATATTAGCGGTTGTGGAACGCAGTGTAATTGATCCTACCAACATCTAACCTATCCACCCTAACTTCCTATGCACCTTTCGTGTCGTTCCCCTTCTTATTTCAGTACGTAGGTCCACTAGAGATTTTCGATGGTATTCCAAGATTTCACCCTAAACAAGTGCTACTTTGAGGCCTATGACAAGTGATTCTTAGAAAAACTCTCTAATGGTCCACTTATTCAAATTTAGGTTCTCTAGGGTTAGGCATTTGATTCACAACCATGAAAAAGTCTAGCTAGATTCTATAGCGAGGATTGGAAACTTCTCTTTGTTTTGAGTTTCGCTGAAATTAGCGCCCGCCAGCAGTCTCTATTGTCACATCCATAAACATATATCAACGGTTGGGGAACGCAATGTAATTGATCCTACCAACATCTAACCTATCCACCCTAACTTCCTATGTACCTTTCTTGTCGTTCCCCTTCTTATTTCAGTAATTAGGTCCACCAGAGATTTTCGATGGAATTCCAAGATTTCGCCCTAAACAAGTGCTACTTTGAGGCCTATGACAAGTGATTCTTAGAAAAACTCTCTAATGGTCCACTTCTTCAAATTTAGGTTCTCTAGGGTGAGGCATTTGATTCGCAACCGCGAAAAGTTCTGGCTCGATTCAATAGCCGGATTGCAAACTTTTGTTTCTTTTGTGTTCGCTCTGAAATCAGCCCCAGTAGTCTCTATTGTCACATCTAGAAATATATATTAATGGTTGGGGAACGCAATGTAATTGATCCTACCAACATCTAACCTATCCACCCTAACTTCCTATGCACCTTTCGTGTCGTTCCCCTTCTTATTTCAGTACGTAGGTCCACCAGAGATTTTCGATGGTATTCCAAGATTTCACCCTAAACAAGTGCTACTTTGAGGCCTATGATAAGTGATTCTTAGAAAAACTCTCTAATGGTCCACTTATTCAAATTTAGGTTCTCTAGGGTTAGGCATTTGATTCACAACCGTGAAAAAGTCTAGCTTCGATTCTATAGTAGGATTGGAAACTTCTCTTTGTTTTGAGTTCGTCTTTGAAATTAGCGCCAGCAGTCTCTATTGTCACATCTAGAAACATATATCAACGGTTGGGGAACGCAATGTAATTGATCCTACCAACATCTAACCTATCCACCCTAACTTCCTATGCACCTTTCGTGTCGTTCCCCTTCTTATTTCAGTACGTAGGTCCATCAAAGATTTTCGATGGAATTCCAAGATTTAAGCCCTAAACAAGTGCTACTTTGAGGCCAATGACAAGTGATTCTTAGAAAAACTCTCTAATGGTCCACTTATTCAAATTTAGGTTCTCTAGGGTTAGGCATTTGATTCACAACCGCGAAAAAGTTCTAGCTCGATTCTATAGCCGGATTGGAAACTTCTCTTTCATTTGAGTTCAAGGCTGAAATCAGCGCCGGTAGTCTCTATTGTCACATCCAGAAATATATATTAGCGGTTGTGGAACGCGCAATGTAATTGATCCTACCAACATCTAACCTATCCACCCTAACTTCCTATGCACCTTTTGTGTCGTTCCCCTTCTTATTTCAGTACGTAGGACCACCAGAGATTTTCGATGGTATTCCAAGATTTCACCCTAAACAAGTGCTACTTTGAGGCCTATGACAAGTGATTCTTAGAAAAACTCTCTAATGGTCCACTTATTCAAATTTAGGTTCTCTAGGGTTAGGCATTTGATTCACAACCGTGAAAAAGTCTAGCTCGATTCTATATCAGGATTGGAAACTTCTCTTTGTTTTGAGTTCGCGCTGAAATTAGCGCCAGCAGTCTCTATTGTCACATCCAGGAACATATATCAACGGTTGGGGAATGCAATGTAATTGATTCTACCAACATCTAATCTATCCACCTAACTTCCTATGTACCTTTCTTGTCGTTCCCCTTCTTATTTTCAGTAATTAGGTCCACCATAGATTTTCGATGGAATTCCAAGATTTCACCCTAAACAATGCTACTTTGAGGCCTATGACAAGTGATTCTTAGAAAAACTCTCTAATGGTCCACTTCTTCAAATTTAGGTTCTCTAGGGTTAGGCATTTGATTCACAACCGTGAAAAAGTCTAGCTCGATTCTATAGCAGGATTGGAAACTTCTCTTTGTTTTGAGTTCGCGCTGAAATCAGCGCCAGGAGTCTCTATTGTCACATCCAGAAATATATATTAGCGGTTGTGGAACGCAGTGTAATTGATCCTACCAACATCTAACCTATCCACCTAACTTCCTATGCACCTTTTGTGTCGTTCCCCTTCTTATTTCCGCATTAGGTCCACATAGAGATTTTCGATGGTATTCCAAGATTTCACCTAAACAAGTGCTACTTTGTGGCCTATGACAAGTGATTCTTAGAAAAACTCTCTAATGGTGCACTTATTCAAATTTTGGTTCTCTAGGGTTAGGCATTTGATTCACAACCGTGAAAAAGTCTAGCTCGATTCTATAGCAGGATTGGAAACTTCTCTTTGTTTTTGAGTTCGCGCTAAAATTAGCGCCGGCCGATCTCTATTGTCACATCCAGGGAACATATATCAACGGTTGGGGAATGCAATGTAATTGATCCTACCAACATCTAATCTATCCACCCTAACTTCCTATGTACCTTTCTTGTCGTTCCCCTTCTTATTTCAGTAATTAGGTCCACCAGAGATTTTCGATTGAATTCCAAGATTTCACCCTAAACAAGTGCTACTTTGAGGCCTATGACAAGTGATTCTTAGAAAAACTCTCTAATGGTCCACTTCTTCAAATTTAGGTTCTCTAGGGTGAGGCATTTGATTCACAACCGCGAAAAAGTCTAGCTCGATTCTATAGCCGGATTGGAAACTTCTGTTTCTTTTGAGTTCGCTCTGAAATCAGCGCCAGCAGTCTCTATTGTCACATCTAGAAATATATATTAATGGGTGGGGAACGCAATGTAATTGATCCTACCAACATCTAACCTATCCACCCTAACTTTCCTATGCACCTTTAGGTGTCGTTCCCTTCTTATTTTCTGTACGTAGGTCCACCAGAGATTTTCGATGGTATTCCATGATTTCACCCTAAACAAGTGCTACTTTGAGGCCTATGATAAGTGATTCTTAGAAAAACTCTCTAATGGTCCACTTATTCAAATTTAGGTTCTCTAGGGTTAGGCATTTGATTCACAACCGTGAAAAGTTCTAACTCGATTCTATAGCAGGATTGGAAACTTCTCTTCGTTTTGAGTTCGCGCTGAAATTAGCGCCAGCAGTCTCTATTGTCACATCTAGAAACATATATCAACGGTTGGGGAACGCAATGTAATTGATCCTACCAACATCTAACCTATCCACCCTAACTTCCTATGCACCTTTCGTGTCGTTCCCCTTCTTATTTCAGTATGTAGGTCCACCAGAGATTTTCGATGGAATTCCAAGATTTCACCCTAAACAAGTGCTACTTTGAGGCCAATGACAACTGATTCTTAGAAAAACTCTCTAATGGTCCACTTATTCAAATTTAGGTTCTCTAGGGTTAGGCATTTGATTCACAACCGCAAAAAAGTCTAGCCCGATTCTATAGCAGGATTGGAAACTTCTCTTTGTTTTGAGTTCGCGCTGAAATTGGTGCCAGCAGTCTCTATTGTCACATCCAGAAACATATATTAACGGTTGGGGAACGCAATGTAATTGATCCTACCAACATCTAACCTATCCACCCTAACTTCCTATGCACCTTTAGGTGTCGTTCCTTTCTTATTTAAGTACGTAGGTCCACATATAGAGATTTTCGATGGAATTCCAAGATTTCAGCCCTAAACAAGTGCTACTTTGAGGCCTATGACAAGTGATTCTTAGAAAAACTCTCTAATGGTCCACTTATTCAAATTTAGGTTCTCTAAGGTTAGGCATTTGATTCACAACCGTGAAAAAGTCTAGCTCGATTCTATAGGAGGATTGGAAACTTCTCTTTGTTTTGAGTTCGCGCTGAAATTAGCGCCAGCAGTCTCTATTGACACATCTAGAAACATATATCAACGGTTGGGGAACGCAATGTAATTGATCCTACCAATATCTAACCTATCCACCCTAACTTCCTATGTACCTTTCTTGTCGTTCCCCTTCTTATTTCAGTAATTAGGTCCATCAAAGATTTTCGATGGAATTCCAAGATTTCGCCCTAAACAAGTGCTACTTTGAGGCCTATGACAAGTGATTCTTAGAAAAACTCTCAAATGGTCCACTTCTTCAAATTTAGGTTCTCTAGGGTGAGGCATTTGATTCCACAACCGCTAAAAAAGTCTAGCTCGATTCTATATCCGGATTGGAAAGTTCTCTTTCTTTTGAGTTCGCGTTGAAATCGAAGCGTAGTCCCTAATGTCACATACGGAAATATATATTAACGGTTGGGGAACGCCATGTAATTGTTCCTACCATCATCTAACCTATCCACCCTAACTTCCTATGTCCCATAGAGATTTTCGATGGTTGTTTCACCTAAACCCTTCTACTTTGAGGCCTATGATAATTGATTCTTAGAAAAACTCTCTAACATAGATATTTTCGATGGAATTCCAAGATCTCACTCTAAACAAGTGCTACTTTGAGGCCTATGACAAGTGATTCTTAGAAAAACTCTCTAATGGTCCACTTCGTCAAATTTAGGTTCTCTAGGGTGGGGCATTTGATTCACAACCGCTAAAAAATGTCTAGCTTGATTCTTTATCCGGATTCAAAACTTCTCTTTGCATTTTTGAGTTCGCTGAAATCAGCCCTTTTGTTTTGAGTCCCTAATGTCACATATGGAAACATATATTAACGGTTGGGGAATGCCATGTAATTGTTCCTACCATCATCTAACCTATCCACCCTAACTTCCTATGTACCTTTCGTGTTGTTCCCCTTCTTGCTTCGGTACGTAGGTCGACATAGTTATTTTCGATGGAATTCTAAGATTTCACTCTAAACAAGTGCTACTTTGAGGCCTATGACAAGTGATTCTTAGAAAAACTCTCTAATGGTCCCCTTCTTCAAATTTAGGTTCTCTAGGGTGAGGCATTTGATTGTACAACCGCTAAAAAGTCTAGCTCGATTCTATATCCGGATTCGAAACTTCTCTTTGTTTTGAGTTCGCTCTAAAATCAGCGCCAGCAGTCCCTCATGTCACATACGGAAACATATATTAACGGTTGGGGAACGCCATGTGATTGTTCCTACCATCATCTAACCTATCCACCCTAACTTCCTATGTACCTTTCGTGTTGTTCCCCTTCTTGTTTTGGTACGTAGGTCGACATAGATATTTTCGATGGAATTCCAAGATCTCACTCTAAACAAGTGCTACTTTGAGGCCTATGACAAGTGATTCTTAGAAAAAACTCTCTAATGGCCCACTTCTTCAAATTTAGGTTCTCTAGGGTGGGGCATTTGATTCCACAACCGCTAAAATGTCTAGCTCGATTCTTTATCCGGATTCAAAACTTCTCTTTTTTTTGAGTTCGCGCTGAAATCAGCGCCACCAGTCCGTAATGTCACATACGGAAACATATATTAACAGTTGGGGAACGCCATGTAATTGTTCCTACCATCATCTAACCTATCCACCCTAACTTCCTATGTACCTTTCGTGTTGTTCCCCTTCTTGCTTCGGTACGTAGGTCGACATAGATATTTTCGATGGAATTCCAAGATTTCACTCTAAACAAGTGCTACTTTGAGGCCTATGACAAGTGATTCTTAGAAAAACTCTCTAATGGTCCACTTCTTCAAATTTAGGTTCTCTAGGGTGAGGCATTTGATTCCACAACCGCTAATATGTCTAGCTCGATTCTATATCCGTATTCGAAAGTTCTCTTTGTTTTGAGTTCGCGCTGAAATCAGCGCCGCGGAGTCCCTAATGTCACATACGGAAACATATATTAACGGTTGGGGAACGCCATGTAATTGTTCCTACCATCATCTAACCTATCCACCCTAACTACCTATGTACCTTTCGTGTCGTTCCCCTTCTTGTTTGGCACGTAGGTCGACATAGATATTTTCGATGGAATTCCAAGATTTCACTCTAAACAAGTGCTACTTTGAGGCCTATGACAAGTGATTCTTAGAAAAACTCTCTAATGGTCCCCTTCTTCAAATTTAGGTTCTCTAGGGTGAGGCATTTGATTCCACAACCGCTAAAAAGTCTAGCTCGATTCTATATCCGGATTCGAAACTTCTCTTTGTTTTGAGTTCGCTCTGAAATCAGCGCCAGCAGTCCCTCATGTCACATACGGAAACATATATTAACGATTGGGGAACGCCATGTAATTGTTCCTACCATCATCTAACCTATCCACCCTAACTTCCTATGTACCTTTCGTGTTGTTCCACCCCCTATGTACCTTTCGTGTTGTTCCCCTTCTTGCGTGCGTAGGTCGACATAGATATTTTCGATGGAATTCTAAGATTTCACTCTAAACAAGTGCTACTTTGAGGCCTATGACAAGTGATTCTTAGAAAAACTCTCTAATGGTCCACTTCTTCAAATTTAGGTTCTCTAGGGTGAGGCGTTTGATTCCACAACCGCTAAAAAGTCTAGCTCGATTCTATATCCGGATTCGAAAGTTCTCTTTGTTTTGAGTTCGCGTTGAAATCAGCGCCAGCAGTCCCTAATGTCACATACGGAAACATATATTAACGGTTGGGGAACGCCATGTAATTGTTCCTACCATCATCTAACCTATCCACCCTAACTTCCTATGTACCTTTCGTGTTGTTCCCCTTCTTGCTTCGAGTGCGTAGGTGGACATAGATATTTTGATGGAATTCCAAGATCTCACTCTAAACAAGTGCTACTTTGAGGCCTATGACAAGTGATTCTTAGAAAAACTCTCTAATGGTCCACTTCTTCAAATTTAGGTTCTCTAGGGTGGGGCATTTGATTCCACAACCGCCAAAATGTCTAGCTCGATTCTTTATCCGGATTCAAAACTTCTCTTTGTTTTGAGTTCGTGCTGAAATCAGTGCCAGTAGTCCCTAATGTCACATACGGAAACATATATTAACGGTTGGGGAATGCCATGTAATTGTTCCTACCATCATCTAACCTATCCACCCTAACTTCCTATGTACCTTTCGTGTTGTTCCCCTTCTTGCTTCGGTACGTAGGTCGACATAGTTATTTTCGATGGAATTCTAAGATTTCACTCTAAACAAGTGCTACTTTGAGGCCTATGACAAGTGATTCTTAGAAAAACTCTCTAATGGTCCCCTTCTTCAAATTTAGGTTCTCTAGGGTGAGGCATTTGATTGTACAACCGCTAAAAAGTCTAGCTCGATTCTATATCCGGATTCGAAACTTCTCTTTGTTTTGAGTTCGCTCTAAAATCAGCGCCAGCAGTCCCTCATGTCACATACGGAAACATATATTAACGGTTGGGGAACGCCATGTGATTGTTCCTACCATCATCTAACCTATCGACCCTAACTTCCTATGTACCTTTCGTGTTGTTCCCCTTCTTGTTTTGGTACGTAGGTCGACATACATATTTTCGATGGAATTCCAAGATTTCACTCTAAACAAGTGCTACTTTGAGGCCTATGACAAGTGATTCTTAGAAAAACTCTCTAATGGTCCACTTCTTCAAATTTAGGTTCTCTAGGGTGAGGCATTTGATTCCACAACCGCTAAAAAGTCTAGCTCGATTCTATATTCGGATTGGAAACTTCTCTTTGTTTTGAGTTTCGCTCTGAAATCAGCGCCCGGTAGTCCCTAATGTCACATAAAAAAACATATATTAACGGTTGGGGAACGCCATGTAATTGTTCCTACCATCATCTAACCTATCCACCCTAACTTCCTATGTACCTTTCATGTCGTTCCCCTTCTTGCTTTGGTACGTAGGACGACAAAGAGATTTTTGATGGAATTCCAAGATTTTCCTCTAAACAAGTGCTACTTTGAGGCCTATGACAAGTGATTCTTAGAAAAACTCTCTAATGGTCCACTTCTTCAAATTTAGGTTCTCTAGGGTGAGGCATTTGATTCCTAACAACCGCTAAAAGTCTAGCTCGATTCTATATCCGGATTCGAAACTTCTCTTTGTTTTGAGTTAATTGTTCCTAAAATCCTTTGTGTTTTGAGCCTGAAATCAGCGCCCCTCATGTCACATACGGAAACATATATTAACGGTTGGGGAACGCCATGTAATTGTTCCTACCATCATCTAACCTATCCACCCTAACTTCCTATGTACCTTTTCGTGTTGTTCCCCTTCTTGTTTTGGTACGTAGGGTCGACATAGATATTTTCGATGGAATTCCAAGATCCCACTCTAAACAAGTGCTACTTTGAGGCCTATGACAAGTGATTCTTAAAAAAAAACTCTCTAATGGTCCACTTCTTCAAATTTAGGTTCTCTAGGGTGAGGAATTTGATTCCACAACCGCTAAAAATGTCTAGCTCGATTCTATATCCGGATTCAAAAGTTCTCTTTGTTTTGAGTTCGCTGAAATCAGCGCCAGCAGATCCCTAATGTCACATACGGAAACATATATTAACGGTTGGGGAACGCCATGTAATTGTTCCTACCATCATCTAACCTATCCACCCTAACTTCCTATGTACCTTTCGTGTTGTTCCCCTTCTTGCTTCGGTACGTAGGTCGACATAGATATTTTCGATGGAATTCCAAGATCTCACTCTAAACAAGTGCTACTTTGAGGCCTATGACAAGTGATTCTTAGAAAAAACTCTCTAATGGTCCACTTCTTCAAATTTAGGTTCTCTAGGGTGAGGCGTTTGATTCCACAACCGCTAAAAAGTCTAGCTCGATTCTATATCCGGATTGGAAAGTTCTCTTTGTTTTGAGTTCGCTCTGAAATCAGCGCTTTGTTGTCCGTAATGTCACATACGAAAACATATATTAACGGTTGGGGAACACCATGTAATTGTTCCTACCATCATCTAACCTATCCACCCTAACTTCCTATGTACCTTGGGGGTGTTGTTCCCCTTCTTGTTTTGGTACGTAGGTCTACTATATATAGATATTTTCGATGGAATTCCAAGATCTCACTCTAAACAAGTGCTACTTTGAGGCCTATGACAAGTGATTCTTAGAAAAAACTCTCTAATGGTCCACTTCTTCAAATTTAGGTTCTCTAGGGTGAGGCGTTTGATTCCACAACCGCTAAAAAGTCTAGCTCGATTCTATATCCGGATTGAAAAGTTCTCTTTGTTTTGAGTTCGTACCCGAAATTTCAAGCTTAATCCCTCATGTCACATAATGGAAACATATATTAACGGTTGGGGAACGCCATGTAATTGTTCCTACCATCATCTAACCTATCCACCCTAACTTCCTATGTACGTTTCGTGTTGTTCCCCTTCTTGCTTTTAGACGTAGGGTCGACATAGATATTTTCGATGGAATTCCAAGATCTCACTCTAAACAAGTGCTACTTTGAGGCCTATGACAAGTGATTCTTAGAAAAAACTCTATAATGGTCCACTTCTTCAAATTAGGTTCTCTAGGGTGAGGAATTTGATTCCACAACCGCTAAAATGTCTAGCTCGATTCTATATCCGGATTCAAAAGTTCTCTTTGTTTTGAGTTTGGCTGAAATCAGCGCCAGCAAATCCCTAATGTCACATACGAAAAACATATATTAACGGTTGGGGAACGCCATGTAATTGTTCCTACCATCATCTAACCTATCCACCCTAACTTCCTATGTACCTTTCGTGTTGTTCCTCTTCTTGCTTTGATGCGTAGGTCAACATAGATATTTTCGATGGAATTCCAAGATCTCACTCTAAACAAGTGCTACTTTGAGGCCTATGACAAGTGATTCTTAGAAAAAACTCTCTAATGGTCCACTTCTTCAAATTTAGGTTCTCTAGGGTGAGGCATTTGATTCCACAACCGCTGAAAAAAGTCTAGCTCGATTCTATATCCGGATTAAAGGAGAGAAACTTCTCTTTGTTTTGAGTTCGCTATGAAATCAGCGGGTACTTAGATGCCCGATCCCTCATGTCACATAAGGAAACATATATTAACGGTTGGGGAACGCCATGTAATTGTTCCTACCATCATCTAACCTATCCACCCTAACTTCCTATGTACCTTTCGTCTCGTTCCCCTTCTTGATTTGGTAACGTAGGTCGACATAGATATTTTCGATGGGAACTAAACAAGTGCTACTTTGAGGCCTATGACAAGTGATTCTTAGAAAAAACTCTCTAATGGTCCACTTCTTCCAAATTTAGGTTCTCTAGGGTGAGGAATTTGATTCCACAACCGCAAAAATGTCTAGCTCGATTCTATATCCGGATTCGAAAGTTCTCTTTGTTTTGAGTTTGCGCTGAAATCAGCTTCCAAAATCCCCTAATGTCACATACGGAAACATATATTAACGGTTGGGGAACGCCATGTAATTGTTCCTACCATCATCTAACCTATCCACCCTAACTTCCTATGTACCTTTTCGTGTTGTTCCCCTTCTTGAGAGGATGCATAGGTCTACATAGATATTTTCGATGGAATTCCAAGATCTCACTCTAAACAAGTGCTACTTTGAGGCCTATGACAAGTGATTCTTAGAAAAAACTCTCTAATGGTCCACTTCTTCAAATTTAGGTTCTCTAGGGTGAGGCGTTTGAGTCCACAACCGCTAAAAAGTCTAGCTCGATTCTATATTCGGATCGGCAGGAAACTTCTCTTTATTTTGAGTTTCTTTTTGAAATCAGCGTTGCCAGCAACTCCCCTAATGTCACATACGGAAACATATATTAACGGTTGGGGAACGCCATTGTTGATATCTCGAATAGCATAAAATATAGAGGTTTTTAAAAACGAAAATAAGGGCTTAAAATGAATATTAACATAGTATAGGGGCTTGACTAACATGATTCCATGATTTTTGGTGATTTATATATTTTCAGGGATTAAACAGGAAAAGCCTAGAGTTTGCAAGGCATACGAAGCATAAACATGTTCTAGACATATTCCAAGATAACACCATTGTAAAGAGCTCATCGAGACGATCGAAACGGATATATTGTTTGCTATATTCAGAGTCCAGAATCAAAAGATATCACCTACAGAGCAGAGTTCACTAAAACGGGCATAACTTTCTCATCCGGACTCCGTTTCCAGCAAACTACCCCTCTTTGGAAAGCTATCGAAAAGATCTACGCAACCGTGGTGGTTTGGGCTCAAATCCCAAGGTGGGCCCGCGGCCGCCCTGACCCATGGCGGCGGCCGCCCTGCTGTGGGGCCCACTCGGGGCCTGCTTCGTAGGTCGGTTGTCACCGCCATTGAGGAGCAATCTAGGCCGTCTTTCAAGGTCGGTTTGATCCAAGGGCTGTCGTGCATCGCCTAGGGCTATATAAGGAGACCCCCTGCCCCTAGGGTGAAACCCTAATTCATTCGAATTCATTCAACTCACCATTCAACGGGCTGAGACCCTAACCTCTCCTCTCTAGTTCTAGAACTAGAACTAGAACTAGAACACCATGTAGAACTAGAAGCCCTAGAGTTGAGTTGAGGAGCAAGAGTCAAGTTGAGAGATCTAGATCAATGGCTCCCTGCGAGAGTAGCCAGAGCTAGTTCTATTTTAGAGATCTAGAGCGAGGGTGAAGGCATGAGCTGCTGGAGGAAGCACCGGGCATGTCGGTGACTCCTCTACATCTTGTACCTCCGGGATCAAGTTCCATTGGAGCTTGGTTCTAAGACTTCATGGCGGATCGACCTCTTATTTGAGTAAGTAAATTGTTCTTATTGTTCTTAGGTTCGCAACTCTTGTTTGAGTACTTTAATCTGTAGGACCCTATAGATTGGAGGAGTAGCTGTAGGTTTAGGCGTGGTGCTTAGACCAAGGTTACTTGTGGATGCACCCTACCTTCCGGAGTGTGGTAACTAACGTAGGTGACTTATAGCTGCGTTAACTCTTTGTATTCCACCTCCCGCTGGATAGGCTTTGGCAGGATCCTTGGCTTGGGGTTGACATTCTTTGCAAATGTCTATCCCATTGAATCATTTCCCCATAAGACAATATCAACATGGCTTACAAGGATAGGAACTAGACAACCATAGAAATCTTCTTTAACTCTTAATCCTCTCCGTCCTTCTTGTCATACCTCCTGGGTTTAGTTATTAGCTCCGTTACCCTCACACCATTCTCCTTGTGGATACGATATTTAAAACCCTCCTCCCGGGTGAAGTGCTCGCCGGTATCCGTGCGCTTGCGGATTATACAAGTTATAAATATTTCTGTGGGCTTAACAAATACCAACAAGCATTTCTGGCGCCGTTGCCGGGGAGAATGGCTGCTGAGAAAACATTGAGTATAGCTAAATCTTGTAAGATAATGTAGCGTAGTCTTTCTTTTTGTATTTTCTTTTCTATTTATATTTTTGTGGGATCCACGAATTCCACACCTATCTTTATGCTGCACCCACAAGCGTAAGCTTCAGCCACTAGAATCTTTAGAATCTATCTTATCACTTGGCTATGAGCTGCGCCTACGGTTGGTCAAAATGATCATGAGACAACCCATTATAGGAGAGAATTATGTCTTTCTTCTACACAAGTTCGAGAACCATCCATTGACACCGCCCTTTTCTCTTCTCTTTCAAAAAAGGGCTTACCGATAGTAAAATCGAACTCCAAAGAAGAAGTGAGGAGCTTGGAAGACCATATGTTCTATCATAGATGTCGTCCCCTAGTTAATCTCAGAGGCCAGATCCTATCCTTTCAAAGAAAAGGATAATGTATTTGGGCTCATCCTAAAAAAGTTGTCCGCATGATCATCATGCAGTTTCTAGAGGAACTTTTCTCTCCTTTTCTAAGCAAGGTTTGTCCTTAACAAACTCAGTGGGTATGAGATTTTTCCTAGAATTCTTTATGAACACCCAAAGGAAGAAAAGGAATCATCCTCTAGACAAAAAGAAGAAGTTTTGATAGCTGGATCATAATCATTCCAATCCCTTAGTTAAGCTACCAACCCCAAATCATCAATGCTCCAAAATCCTCCAAGGGAAGAAGTAATTCTACCCTTGAAAATCTCTTATGGTGATGACTTTGGGATGGAGACAAACTTCTAGCTTCACAAGAGACCTTTGAGTGCCTATAAACCAATCCTCTTAAAAGAAGAGTCTCTTAGAAAGTGTCCTTATTCTTACAAAGGACATTGGGAAAAGCCCAAGGATGGCATATCTAATGATGCCATAGAAGGAGAGCAAAGCTATCTAGAATCCATTCATATCTTCTCCCCCTTCATTTCAGGCTAGATAACTTATCCAAACCCATCTTTACCTCATCCTTGACCCCAATGAATCCTCTTGTGCTTTTTCTTCTTGAGTCTCCCTACGATCCTAGAAATCCCAAGCATAGACATCGTGAAGGATCTAAGGAAGACCATAAAGAGCATTATCAATAGCTGGAAAACACCCATGAGCATATGAGTTACCCCACGAATATTTCATCCAATCTTTGCTCATGTGAGCAAACTCCTGAATTAATTGCCACCTCTAATCTGGCCACATACATCTTCAACCCTCTTGTGTTATTTGTTGATAAAGATTTAGAAAAGAGGTTTGTTGATCTCATTGGCTTGAGTTTTGAGATAGGTGATATAAGGGAAAATCTTTTCATCATCTTGAATCATATTTGAAGGTTTCCCAAGGACGAGCTTTTTGTCCTAAAACAAGCACTCTTTAGGGCGAAATAACTTAAGTGTTCATCTTTTGTTGTGATACCCCTTGCATAAGGAGCATAGAGATATAATTATGAGAATATACCTTCGGTATTTTTGTCACTAACCATTCCAGGTCTAGAACAAAAAGAACTTAAGGATGATAGTGCAAAGGTATGTCCAACCAATTATCATTACCCTCATGCAAAATTGATTACAAAATCACTCTTGACATGTTGCTACTTTATTTTGGTTGTCTCTACCTTTAAAGACATGCTCAAAATGCTAAAATAAATAAATAAATAATGATTATCCTAATTTTTCATCTCCACCTTGAGTAAATCTCAATTATGCTTTCATGTTACCCTTGTCTATTATAGTATGCTTTAGTTTGAAATTATTCTATATGCATGTAGGGTATTTTCAAAGGCTTTTAAATTAAGCGTGGTGCTTAGGTTAAATAGCCTTCCTTGATCAGATTAGACATGGAGTCTTGTTTGATTATGGAATTAAAAATTACTTGTGTAGACATTGGTATATTTTGTTAGACTAACCCCTGTAGGAAGAAAATCTCTGAAACAAGCTTGGGGGATGTCCTGAGATACACTCATAGTTAAGATGAAGCAAGAGAAAGAAGATGAGTGCCATAAACAAAATCAATAATCAAGAGCACTCACCCAAGGATGAACTCAAGAATGATCAATGCATGGAGGAGGAAGAACAAAGCCATCAAAGATGATCCATCGTACTCTTCCTCTTCACGTGCCATCATCACTCCACATGCTGGTTTGCAACCTCTCCATTCACTATTGCTCTTTCTCATAAGTTTGAATGATTTTGCTGCATGAAAATTAAACTTAAGGTTGAATAAAATCATTCCTTTAGAGAAGCAAAGTGAATACCGAAACATGAGATAAATGATCTATGCTAAAATCTTCAGCCAAAACTTTTTGTTAGCAGAGAAAGTGACCTTTAGCCCTGTGACAACACTATCCTTGTTACTATTTGTATATTCCTTCGGGTATGTGTTGTTCACTAATGACGCAGGAATAAAACCATAAGAGGAGCAAAAAAAAAGGTCTAAACACAATTCAAAGGATAAGAAAGAAAGGATGATGCAATAAAGGAGACAAGTTAGGAACAAGATACACAAGAGGCCAAATAACGAAAGCTTCAAGAAGAAGGAAAGAACCATCACAAGGTGTTACAGTGCCGTCACACTCCAATAAAAGGTAACACCTTGAGGTAAGTTATCATTAACTAAGCTTTTCCCTAATTTTGGCATGTTCGTAAATAAAGAATCAAACATGTTGGAGTTATAACCTAACCTTATACATCCTATTTAACTCCACATGTTTAGTTCTTTGTTCCTAAACACCACTCTCCTTATCTCATAGTCCCCAACCGTATAAGTCAAAATGTTGCACATCCTGCTTTGGAAGAGAATCATAATCATTAAGCCATTGATGCCCAGTTTCCTGATCTTATCACCCTTGTCATAAAAAAAATATAATAATAAACATTAACCCTATCTTGTTTACTGTGCCTAAGGCTAGAGGATAATGAAGAAAGTTATGGTTCTGTTGGTGTTTTTCCACCAATAGGGCCCATGCACTTGATCTCTACCTTGTCTTTGCAAACAGGACACACTTTGAGCAAAATGTGGAGGAGTCTGTCACTTCCTCAAAATTCTACAAGTATATGTCCTGAACCCACAAACGTATGCGCACTAAACAAGATGTTGCCCGCTTCCACTGTCAAAGCTTCACTTCAACCCATGGGACCAACAAAGAACAAGGGTGATGCCATCTTCTGAAATCACTATCTCAAGAGACGCAACCGCCAAGATCCGATAATGCACTTGAGAAGTGAGTAAGGTAAGAAGTCTTGTTCAAGGACTTAAAACACTGAACCCTCGCCGGAAGGTAAGATCGGTTGTTATCCATATTTGATGCATACCATATTTATTTTCTTGCATTGCATAATCATTTTCCTTTAGCATATTTACATTTATGCATCAGCATTGCATTGAAAAATTCTAAAGCCCCATGTGAATAATCTTGTGGTGTGTAACAACCCATAAGGATATTCACCGTGGTGGCATAAAAATAAATATTCATTCATCTAGTTGCATTTGCATCTTAATTCTTTGCATGCATATAAATATACAAAACTCCAAAAATATTTAGAAGAGAATTCTTGCTGAAGTTCTAATCATGATCCATCTTGAAAATCTCTAGACACATGAGGCCGATGTGGCCAACCACTAACGCCTAATCTGTTCCACAAGGCTTTGTTGTCTATTTGAGCTCAGCAGGATTCAAAGGGAGAGAGACATGACAGGATAACACCCTCATCGCTGTCTACCTCAACTTCCACATCATCAACCCGACATTCCAATCTAGCTTGGGGGAGAGCACCCCCAGTTATCACGATAAGTATCTCTACTATATATTAATATTAGCTAATAACTTGGTTTGCTTAGTTTGCTAAGAGTCTAGTCTTTATAGTCTTTTAAAGAGTCTTTAGTATAGTATGATCATTAGGTTTGAGAAGAAATAAATGTAGAGAGTATATAAGAAGTTGTTTTCTGCCAAGATAAAATGAACTCTAAAATAAATAAAAAGCATGGAGATGATGAATAGTTGCTCCGTCGTAATTCCTTTCAAGTACCTAACTTTCAAGCTTAATTTCTCTTGAGCCTTTAATGCAAACTGCTTTGACTTGAGATTTGCTCTGAACCTGAAACCTATGTGTAGCAAATGCTTGCTCTAAAGTCTAGGTGATTGACGGATATGATATATGAATGTTTGAGCTACTGTTTATCGTACTCCTAGAGATGCTAGATTTCTGGAGATTTATATTTTGAAAATTAAAAGTGCACATGATGAGTTCCTTATGACAGAGTGTTGAAACTCCTACCACAGCCATATATACATGCTCTTTAGATAGGAAAACCCTTTTTGATATATATAGGCTGCTTACTTTGCATTGAGTTTGGTCAATCTGTGTCGACCCTTAAAAACTTGTCATACGGCTACTCATGCACACATTCCACTCCACTCTATTCACTTACACTTATGCTACTTCTACCCTAGAAGTATGCATCCTCCAGACATCCACCATAGATCCACCAAAAATGTTCTACTCCTACCCTAGGAAAGAACAACCAAAAATATTCCCCACACATATCCACTTAGCCAACATCTCATAAAGCTCCTTTATCCTTGTTTCTATCTCTCTACAAGTTTATTGCAAAAGGAGGCTTGGGTTGTATAGTCAAAAAAAAAAAAGGAGATGAAAAATGGACAAGTGTCCTACGGGCGAGTAGAGCCTACCTCCCTAAAAAAAAAGTAATGATGAAGAATAAAGGAGAGTAAAAAAAAATGGACAAGTGTCCGCTATGAAAACAATGGGTACTTAGATGCCCGCCTCTCCAAAAAAAAAAAAGAAAGAGTATACAACCCAGGTTCTCCTAAACATTTCCAAGTCTCACAAGAGACATATGTTTCCTTCAGGAGCAAAGTAGAATTAGGCTTTCACTTCATTCGCCTCATACACCAACCACCATATTCATTCCACTACACCATACACATGCACATGCAGTATGACTCGTGATGTTGGATCCATTGCTTGACTTTGCAATATATGCTTAGTAAGTAGATTTAGTCTTCTCCCACCTATGAGCTCCACATATAAGCCTTAGATATAGGGTGAGAGAGAAAAAGGCATAGTGTCCTACTGCCTTCCAAAAATACCACATATTATGAGAAAGGCAATACAACATTATTGCCTTAGTGAGGATCCACAAATACCAAAAATGAGAGACTTGAGAGGGTCATACTAAAGGAACTTTGAGTTTTATTTTGAAAACTTGCAAAAACTCCGGAATGAAGGTTGATCGAAGGGTTTGAGACACGGTACTCGACCTGATTGTTCTATCTTTCAATTGCCCAAGATCCCAAGAAAAGGCTATAAGCTCCATAGTTAAAGGTAATATGGGTAAGTTGACAGTTGAAACGGTTTATTCTAATCCAGAGGAGAAATTTTGTTTGAAAGCATGTGTACTTTTGAGGCGTGAAAGCGTTGTAGCAACTCCTGATCCATTGCTAAGTTTGGCTTTGCTAGGGACTAGCAAAGGGTAAGCTTAGGGGTGCTTGTTGATATCTCTTATAGCATAAAATATAGAGGTTTTAAAAACGAAAATAAGGGCTTAAAATGAATATTAACATAGTATAGGGGCTTGACTAACATGATTCCATGAGTTTTGGTGATTTATATATTTTCAGGGATTAAACAGGAAAAGCCTAGAGTTTGCAAGGCATACGAAGCATAAACATGTTCTAAACATATTCCAAGATAACACCATTGTAAAGAGCTCATCGAGACGATTGAAACGGATATATTGTTTGCTATATTCAGAGTCCAGAATCAAAAGATATCACCAGAAAGCGAGAGTTCACTAAAACGGGCATAACTTTCTCATCCGGACTCCGTTTCCAGCAAACTACCCCTCTTTGGAAAGCTATCGAAAAGATCTACGCAACCGTGGTGGTTTGGGCTCAAATCCCAAGGTGGGCCCGCGGCCGCCCTGGCCCATGGCGGCGGCCGCCCTGCTGTGGGGCCCACTCGGGGCCTGCTTCGTAGGTCGGTTGTCACCGCCATTGAGGAGCAATCTAGGCCATCTTTCAAGGTCGGTTTGATCCAAGGGCTGTCGTGCATCGCCTAGGGCTATATAAGGAGACCCCCTGCCCCCAGGGTGAAACCCTAATTCATTCGAATTCATTCAACTCACCATTCAACGGGCTGAGACCCTAACCTCTCCTCTCTAGTTCTAGAACTAGAACTAGAACTAGAACTAGAACACCATGTAGAACTAGAAGCCCTAGAGTTGAGTTGAGGAGCAAGAGTCAAGTTGAGAGATCTAGATCAATGGCTCCCTGCGAGAGTAGCCAGAGCTAGTTCTATTTTAGAGATCTAGAGCGAGGGTGAAGGCATGAGCTGCTGGAGGAAGCACCGGGCATGTCGGTGACTCCTCTACATCTTGTACCTCCGGGATCAAGTTCCATTGGAGCTTGGTTCTAAGACTTCATGGCGGATCGACCTCTTATTTGAGTAAGTAAATTGTTCTTATTGTTCTTAGGTTCGCAACTCTTGTTTGAGTACTTTAATCTGTAGGACCCTATAGATTGGAGGAGTAGCTGTAGGTTTAGGCGTGGTGCTTAGACCAAGGTTACTTGTGGATGCACCCTACCTTCCGGAGTGTGGTAACTAACGTAGGTGACTTATAGCTGCGTTAACTCTTTGTATTCCACCTCCCGCTGGATAGGCTTTGGCAGGATCCTTGGCTTGGGGTTGACATTCTTTGCAAATGTCTATCCCATTGAATCATTTCCCCATAAGACAATATCAACATGGCTTACAAGGATAGGAACTAGACAACCATAGAAATCTTCTTTAACTCTTAATCCTCTCCGTCCTTCTTGTCATACCTCCTGGGTTTAGTTATTAGCTCCGTTACCCTCACACCATTCTCCTTGTGGATACGATATTTAAAACCCTCCTCCCGGGTGAAGTGCTCGCCGGTATCCGTGCGCTTGCGGATTATACAAGTTATAAATATTTCTGTGGGCTTAACAAATACCAACAGCCATGTAATTGTTCCTACCATCATCTAACCTATCCACCCTAACTTCCTATGTACCTTTCGTGTCGTTCCCCTTCTTGTTTTGGTACGTAGGTCGACATAGATATTTTCGATGGAATTCCAAGATCTCACTCTAAACAAGTGCTACTTTGAGGCCTATGACAAGTGATTCTTAGAAAAAACTCTCTAATGGTCCACTTCTTCAAATTTAGGTTCTCTAGGGTGAGGCGTTTGATTCCACAACCGCTAAAAAGTATAGCTCGATTCTATATCCGGATTCGAAAGTTCTCTTTGTTTTGAGTTCGCGCTGAAATCAGCGCCAGCAGTCCCTCATGTCACATACGGAAACATATATTAACGGTTGGGGAACGCCATGTAATTGTTCCTACCATCATCTAACCTATCCACCCTAACTTCCTATGTACATTTCGTGTCGTCCCCCTTCTTGCTTCGGTACGTAGGTCGACATAGATATTTTCAATGGAATTCCAAGATCTCACTCTAAACAAGTGCTACTTTGAGGCCTATGACAAGTGATTCTTAGAAAAAACTCTCTAATGGTCCACTTCTTCAAATTTAGGCTCTCTAGGGTGAGGCGTTTGATTCCACAACCGCTAAAAAGTCTAGCTCGATTCTATATCCGGATTCGAAACTTCTCTTTGTTTTGAGTTCGCTGAAATCAGCGCCCAGCGATCCCTCATGTCACATCTTGAAACATATATTAACGGTTGGGGAACGCCATGTAATTGTTCCTACCATCATCTAACCTATCCACCCTAACTTCCTATGTACCTTTCGTGTTGTTCCCCTTCTTGCTTGATGCACGTAGGTCGACATAGATATTTTCGATGGAATTCCAAGATCCCACTCTAAACAAGTGCTACTTTGAGGCCTATGACAAGTGAGTCTTGGAAAAAAACTCTCAAATGGTCCACTTCTTCAAATTTAGGTTCTCTAGGGTGAGGAATTTGATTCCACAACCGCTAAAAAAAGTCTAGCTCGATTCTATATCCGGATTCGAAAAAGTTCTCTTTGTTTTGAGTTCGCGCTGAAATCATTGTGCCACCTATCCCTAATGTCACATACGGAAACATATATTAACGGTTGGGGAACGCCATGTAATTGTTCCTACCATCATCTAACCTATCCACCCTAACTTCCTATGTACCTTTTTCGTGTTGTTCCCCTTCTTGTTTTGGCACGTAGGTCGACATAGATATTTTCGATGGAATTCCAAGATCCCACTTTAAACAAGTGCTACTTTGAGGCCTATGACAAGTGATTCTTAGAAAAACTCTCTAATGGTCCACTTCTTCAAATTTAGGTTCTCTAGGGTGAGGCGTTTGATTCCACAACCGCTAAAAAGTCTAGCTCGATTCTATATTCGGATTCGAAACTTCTCTTTGTTTTGAGTTCGCGCTGAAATCAGCGCCCGGAAATCCCTAATGTCACATACGGAAACATATATTAACGGTTGGGGAACGCCATGTAATTGTTCCTACCATCATCTAACCTATCCACCCTAACTTCCTATGTACCTTTCGTGTCGTTCCCCTTCTTGCTTTGATGACGTAGGTCGACATAGATATTTTTGATGGAATTCCAAGATCTTACTCTAAGCAAGTGCTACTTTGAGGCCTATGACAAGTGATTCTTAGAAAAAACTCTCTAATGGTCCACTTCTTCAAATTTAGGTTCTCTAGGGAGAGGCATTTGATTCCACAACCGCTAAAAAAAGTCGGCTCGATTCTATATCCGGATTCGAAACTTCTCTTTGTTTTGAGTTCGCTGAAATCAGCGCGCCGGCGATCTCTGTAATGTCACATACGGAAACATATATTAACGGTTGGGGAACGCCATGTAATTGTTCCTACCATCATCTAACCTATCCACCCTAACTTCCTATGTACCTTTCGTGTTGTTCCCCTTCTTGCTTCTGTACGTAGGTCGACATAGATATTTTCGATGGAATTCCATGACTTCACTCTAAACAAGTGCTACTTTGAGGCCTGTGACAAGTGATTCTTAGAAAAACTCTCTAATGGTCCACTTCTTCAAATTTGGGTTCTCTAGGGTGAGGAATTTGATTGCACAACCGCTAAAAAGTCTAGCTCGATTCTATATTCGGATTCGAAACTTCTCTTTGTTTTGAGTTCGCGCTGAAATCAGCGCCCGGAAATCCCCTAATGTCACATACGGAAACATATATTAACGGTTGGGGAACGCCATGTAATTGTTCCTACCATCATCTAACCTATCCACCCTAACTTCCTATGTACCTTTTCGTGTCGTTCCCCTTCTTGCTTGATGACGTAGGTCGACATAGATATTTTCGATGGAATTCCAAGATTTCACTCTAAACAAGTGCTACTTTGAGGCCTATGACAAGTGATTCTTAGAAAAACTCTCTAATGGTCCCCTTCTTCAAATTTAGGTTCTCTAGGGTGAGGCATTTGATTGCACAAACGCTAAAAAGTCTAGCTCGATTCTATATTCGGATTCAAAACTTCTATTTGTTTTGAGTTCGCGCTGAAATCAGCGCCAGCAGTCCCTAATGTCACATACGGAAACATATATTAACGGTTGGGGAACGCCATGTAATTGTTCCTACCATCATCTAACCTATCCACCCTAACTTCCTATGTACCTTTTTCGTGTCGTTCCCTTCCCCTTCTTGTTATGGTAACGTAGGTCGACATAGATATTTTCAATGGAATATCAAGATCTCACTCTAAACAACGCAATGTAATTGTTTCTACCACCATCTAACCTATCCACCCTAACTTCAAATGTACCTTTCGTGTTGTTCCCCTTCTTGTTTCGGTACGTAGGTCGACATAGATATTTTCGATGGAATTCCAACATTTCACCCCAAACAAGTGCTACTTTGAGGCCTATGACAAGTGATTCTTAGAAAAACTCTCTAATGGTCCACTTCTTCAAATTTAGGTTCTCTAGGGTGAGGCGTTTGATTCCACAACCGCTAAAAAGTCTAGCTCGATTCTATATTCGGATTCGAAACTTCTCTTTGTTTTGAGTTCGCTGAAATCAGCGCCGGCAAATCCCTAATGTCACATACGGAAACATATATTAACGGTTGGGGAACGCCATGTAATTGTTCCTACCATCATCTAACCTATCCACCCTAACTTCCTATGTACCTTTCGTGTCGTTCCCCTTCTTGCTTCGGTACGTAGGTCGACATAGATATTTTCGATGGAATTCCAAGATCTTACTCTAAGCAAGTGCTACTTTGAGGCCCATGACAAGTGATTCTTAGAAAAAACTCTCTAATGGTCCACTTCTTCAAATTTAGGCTCTCTAGGATGAGGCATTTGATTCCACAACCGCTAAAAAGTCTGGCTCGATTCTATATTCGGATTCGAAACTTCTCTTTGTTTTGAGTTCGCGCTGAAATCAGCGCCAGCAGTCTGTAATGTCACATACGGAAACATATATTAACGGTTGGGGAACGCCATGTAATTGTTCCTACCATCATCTAACCTATCCACCCTAACTTCCTATGTACCTTTCGTGTTGTTCCCCTTCTTGCTTCAGTACGTAGGTCGACATAGATATTTTCGATGGAATTCCAAGATCTCACTCTAAACAAGTGCTACATTGAGGCCTATGACAAGTGATTCTTAGAAAAACTCTCTAATGGTCCACTTCTTCAAATTTAGGTTCTCTAGGGTGAGGCGTTTGATTCCACAACCGCTAAAAAGTCTAGCTCGATTCTATATCCGGATTCGATTTCGTGTCGTTCCCCTTCTTATTTCAGTACGTAGGTCCACCAGAGATTTTCGATGGAATTCCAAGATTTCGCTAAACAAGTGCTACTTTGAGGCCTATGACAAGTGATTCTTAAAAACTCTCTAATGGTCCACTTATTCAAATTTAGGTTCTCTAGGGTTAGGCATTTGATTCATAACCGTGAAAAAGTCTAGCTCGATTCTATAGTAGGATTGGAAACTTCTCTTTGTTTTGAGTTCACGCTGAAATTAGCGCCAGCAGTCTCTATTGACACATCTAGAAACATATATCAACGGTTGGGGAACGCAATGTAATTGATTCTACCAACATCTAACCTATCCACCTAACTTCCTATGTAACTTTCTTGTCGTTCCCCATTTTATTTCAGGAATTAGGTCCACCAAA
>JADLZK010000439.1:0-19100 GCA_015847255.1 Hyparrhenia diplandra
CTCTCTAGGCGATCTTGTGAGTGGCTAGGTAAACTTTGCTCTATGTGGCTATTTTTTCGCAGGATCAGCTTGCCTCTGCAAAAATAGCAGTGAAGGAAAATTAAGAAGACTCATATATACATATTTTTAGTGAAGATGACTCACCATGACATCAGACCAACGAGCATAACCCTTTGTACCCGATGTATGTGTTGTCTTCCTCATTTCACGACTTGTTTCTCCCCTTCAGCTGCCCAATCACGCTCAAGATTTATGGTCCAATTATCCACCGCCATGGTTGCACAATCTAAAACAAAATATAGCACCAGTAGAAAATTTAGAATAAAGATAACAAAATAGTAACAATTAGACTAAAGTGCATATCTGTAATGTTATTTGAACTTGAGGCTTGACAACAAATAAAGTGCCACATTTCATATAGAATGGTCAAGAGGATGACATATTGGCTTCATCTAAAATACTTGTGTTTTTGCTCATGTATGTAAAGATTTGATGTTGTTCTGCATGTACTATGTTCAGAACATTGCCTAGCTGTGCTACAACTTACTCCGTAGATAGCAGGGTGTAAGAGATGATGCAAACTGCACATTTTTGCAAACTGAAAGTTACAGCTACTGAATAGCTAACTTTGAGAATACTTAGGGATATATTAAACTACTGAAACCTTTGTAAGTTATAAGAGCCATCTATATTCCAATGACTCTTGGTTTGAATATTTTTCAAGACACTGAATAGCTAAGAAGCTCCATCGTAGGCAGAGGATCAAGTGTGTACAAATGACTTCACTGATAGAGATAGCTAACAAGCAATCTAATTCATGAGAATTTTTAAAATAAATAAAAAGGTCATTTGTTAGGGCATATGACTGAATAGTTCACAAAAAAGTGGCATTTGGCAGGGCATAATATGACTCCACCGCTGCAAGTTGTTGACATGAAGAAAGCAATCAAAACTAATGTGTGATCAAGCACCTATATAATAACTCAATGAAGTTCTAATATTGTTCCAACAGACATGATACTATTAGGAAGCAAGCAATGGAGTTTATTCTAATTCTACATAAATGTTGTTCTGAAGGCACTACAAATAAAGATTACTAAATTAAATTGTAAAAGATAGGAACGTCAATGAACTCAAGAAGAAAAGAGAAGAGACGAGCAATACCATGCCGCTACTACACCATATAGAGATAGTGCTTACCTAGCGATTTGAAATCCCTGAAAGTCACTGAAGACCATATAGGCCAAGTCGGCAAGCCCATATATATGTATACACAGTAGTGTAGGCCTAAGGCGAGGATAATGGAGAGATAAGGCAGTAAGAGAGTAGGACCTTGGCATTGAGTACCTCGAGCGGCACGGGGTTCCGTGGCGGACTGGCCCAAAGGCAGCGTCGGGTCTGTGCCCTGTAGAGGAGCTAGGTTCCAGTGACGGAACAACGGCGGCGAGGGTACGGTGGTGCTTGCCCTGAGCACGGTGATGCCGCTGCAAGAGATGTGGGATGACATTCTCGAATCCATCTGCATGGTGATGGATGTGATGGTTTCGCTTGTGAAGAAGGCCGGCGATTTGGGAATTCCGGGGATTATGTTCTCGGAGCGGACGAGTAGAGATAAGTCAAGCACATACCTAGCAATCCGGCTGGACGTACGGACGAACTGATCCAGCCACCAAGAGCATGGATCACCTGCCGGCGGTCGGTCCTCTCCGTATGGATCAGTAACCCGACGAGATCGCTCAACCAGCGTTTGGCCGCTTCGCCTCTGCTCCGTTCTTGCCACGCCGGCCCTGGAGCCCTGAGTCAGTTACTCAGTTCGTGGGCATGAGGAGGGCGTTGGAGTTTTTCAGCTACATCCGATTATTTGGATATGACCAAGTCACCGAGAGCGGCAAGTGTTTGGCGGCAGATGTATGTGCGGAAGAAAAATTTTGGTGCGAAATATTTTCCGTCAATTTTTTTTGGGGAAAACTAATAATCATTATATCTTGATTCTAGATTTCTGGTCGTTATATCAATCTACAAATTCTAGCACAAGTTGATAACACAAATCAATTCCTTTATTGGAATCGATTTTCTATTATATTCAGTACCAGTAGTTAAAAAAATTTGATGACATCCGATGCAGTCCTTACGTGTAAAAAATATATATACTAATATATTTCACAATGTACAAATTACATTATGAGTAATGACATGTATGTTGGTTTTGTGATATTAACATTAACCCACGAATGAAATTTATTTATATATAAATAATAATGATGTCAATTTAACGTGGCAAATTATTATTACTAGGAAAAGTGCCCGCGCGTTACAACGGTGATGGGTAAATATGATATCAGTACCATCGATTTAAACTGCAATGGCTAATAATATGTTTTTGTTATGAAGTTTGACGCGATAAGTATCTTATATCATGTTGTTGTGTATTATTTGACACATGACAAAAGTGTAGCCCTTGTCAAAAGGAGTTTGTAATAGCAAGATTGTTTTAGTATTTTTTTTGATTGTTTTGATTTTCTATTATTTATAGAAGTCTTAAATGATTTAAAAGAAAAGAAAACGAAAAGAAAGAAAAAGTTATGTCAAGCGGACGGGCCATGATCTTCGCCCACCACACGGTAGCGCAGCCAAGAAATATGGGTGTCCCGAGCCCCGTAACGATAGGTCCATGCGCACAAAAGAATAAGAAAAGGAACCCTAAATTCTTTGTAAACTGTTTTAAGCCCTAATTTATTTGTCTTTGGTATATTTGCATCCGGAACACTATTATTTATTTCTAATTCCTTTTGTCCTCTTCCTTTGATTGTGAGAAAGGTGGGAGGCAGCCCACCGCGGACCACGGCGAACGTTCTGCCGCCTCCGAGGTGCTCTTCCAGAAATTTGAGGCCAAAGCTTTGCAAATAGTTTTTCAACCCGACGTGCCTCAAATATAACCTTAAAAGTTGCGTCAATGGCCGAGGCTCAAAGATGGTTCAAAGCCGGTATGGTTCGGGTTGGTAGCCCACCCCCCGCATCTTGTAGTCGCCTCTTGTACTCGCCTCCACCCGCATCTCTACTTTCCTTTTTCGAGGTGGGACTAAACAGCTCCGATCTCCCGCACCGCCCGATCATGACGACTTGTTGTGACTTGGTGCTGGGCCGCTATATCCTTCATGGGCCCTCCGTCGGTCATCATGGATTGGTTGCCTTTCGATCATCATGGCCCCCAGGCTTACAAACCCCGCGCCGATGGGCGCGTAAAAGGCCCGGTAGAAAAAGAAGGTGAAAAGCCCGGTGAAAAAGGAGGTGGGACTGAAATTTTCTCTCTTTATTAGTAGGTATAGATTATTACTACTGCTACTACTAATGAAAAATAGTTCCTAGATACGAGTATTTTGGATAGATGATTTTAAATTAGAAAATTGTCGCTTCTACAAAGTTGCATAATTTCTCAAGATCTATAATTTTTATTTTGATAGTTTGTCCGTCCGAGGTAGTTTGAAAAAATCACATTTGATTTGTGAAAATTGATATTTAAACTTTGTTAGATAGATTACTTTAAATGAAAAAGGTTATTAACTATAAAATTGCATCATAACTTTTCGAGATCTACAAATTTTGTTTTGGATCATTTCTCCATATGAGCATATGGAATATTTTGCCATCAAAATTACTTATGGCTATAGAGCATATGGTTCATGTGGTATTCACTTAGGGCCGCGCTCGCTCACATGGTTGCAAGGACCAGAGAAGTTGCAAGGACCGACGGAGTGCGAGTGTGGGCGAAGTGAAGAGTCTACCGACGATTGCTCTATGAGTCTTTGTAACACTTGGACTGTAACATTATTTTGTGTTGGGGGCATATATTTGTATTTAATACTTTATATGTTCCATTTATGTGTTACAACGTAGTGCTCTATTGTAACATTTTGCTTGTAACACTAATTTTTGTGTTACTAAAATTATTGTCGTAACACATTTTTTATGGAAGGAGTGTTTTTGTGTTACAACCAAAGCCCTGTGAACACTCTATTTTTGTGTTACTGTGATATTTCATTGGAACACATTGATGAATATGTTACAAGAAAGTGTTACCATAACTTTGTTGTGTAGTAGTGAAATTATGAAGTCGTTGATGTTGTGCTTTGAACACAACCACCTACTCCACATACCAGAGACCTTCCACTTGATGAAATCACAACGGAGAATTTCAGAACTCCAAGCTTTTGAAATAGAAACGCAAATGATTCCCGCGAATTAGGGCCAAAAAGCTGCCCATGAATTGGCCACCGTCAAGTTGGTGGACCACTTAACCTTAGCTATACTTGCCGTGGATAAAAATTATTTGCTTGAGAGCAAACGCCGAGGGAATTGGCTTTTTGGACAAAGGTAGTATGTTGAAGTATTTTCATGATAAAATTGTTGAAAACCCATGTTTCCAATATGCTTTGCAGCTAGATTGTGAGGAGCACATAACCAACATATTCGGGCTGATGCTAAGATGGTCCTTGACAATGCACACTTTGGTGATGTTGTCACATTTGACACAACTTTTTGGGACAAACAAAGAATATTGGCCATTTGGTGTATTTCTTGGGCTCAATCAGTTTAGAGAAACCACTATTTTTGGTCTTTGCACTTCTATTTGATGAAACAGAAGCATCGTTTACATGGTTGTTTGAGACTTTTCTAGTTGCACATAATGGAAAGCAGCCTAGAACTATTTACACGGATCAAGATGGAGCAATGGCAAAAGCTATAAAGATAGTATTCACAGTAATCATATCATGGGCTATGCACGTTCCACATAATGAGAATGCCGTCAAGCATTTATCTCCAATTAAGGGTAAAGAGGAAGATGAAGCTGAGGAGAACGAGGAAGGTGCGTAGAGAAAGAGGAAGGTGACGAGGAATCTCATATTCTCTATGATTTTAGTGCTTGTATGTTTGCCTTGCGAAGATGAGGCATCATTTGAAGAAGCATTTTAGATTATGAGATCCAAAGTTCATAAGCAAACTTGGCTAGATAGCATTTACAAGGTCAAAGAGAAATGGGTTGAATGTTATATGAGAGATGTCTTTTCTTTGGGAGTGAGAAGTACACAACTAAGTGAGAGCTTCAACAATGCATTGAAGAACCATTTGAAATCAGATTTTGATATCATTAGATTTTGAAGCACTTTGAGAGGTCAGTCCAAGAGAAAAGAGATAAAGAACTAGAGTCTGAATTTGAGGCAAGGAAGAAGCTACCAAGAAGACTAATGTGCACACCTATTTGGTTCAAGCAAGCCAAGTGTACACTCCAGCTATTTTTGAAGCTTTCCAAAGGGAATATGAAAGATCCATGGCTGCCTGCAGAGTTTTGGATGGAGAACACAAATATGTTTTTACATTTGGGAATTTGCTTGGTGAGCTAACCTGAGGTGGAGTACATAGTGATCGGTGATTTTGTTAATCAAAATGCTACATGTAGTTGTAGAATGTTCGAAAGGACAGGGATATTATGTGCACATGGCCTGAAAGTTCTTGATCTAATGAATATAAAGAGATTGCCACCACATTATATCTTAAAGAGATGGACCGAGGAGAAGCACGTCTTTGGAAATATACAAGATAGGCAAGGAAGGAAGGTGGTAGCAAATCCAAAATTGGAAGCTCAACTACGGTACAAGGATATGTCTCATAAGTTTCACAATTTGGCAAATAAAGTTGCTATCTCTCCAGAATGTTGTGTGCTGTTGGAAAATGCACTTGATTGCCTTTCTTTACAACTAGAGGAGAAACTTAATTTACTATCTTCTAGTGGTACAAATGAGCCCTCCGAGGACAAAAGAAAATGTTGACCCAAATGTGCAGCAAATTGAGGATTTTAGTGCTGCACAACTCAAGAAGAAGGAGGTTCAATCAAACAAGTCAAAGAGAACTAAAACTTGGATTGATAAGCTATGCAAGGGGAAAGCGCCGCTAATCCTATATCTGGAAAACCAACAAAAAAGTAGTGAAGGTATAATATATGATCTACTCATCACTGCATGTTACTGTAAAAAATTGTTTAACTAATGAATTGACCTTTTATTGGCAGCAACAAAAGAAAAATGATGGTAAACAGAAACACGTAGACGTGAAGGATGATGGCAGCCACAAAGAAATAAATGTGGAGGTTGAACAATACAATATGCTTAGCAATTTTAGCCAGCTTGTGGCAGCACCAACTTATGATGATGATATTCTCTATGATCCACGATATGTTCTAGTATTTGCAAGATGGTTAGATGGCTTTTGGAATGGTTTGATGGCTTTTTTTTTTTTGGACAGGCTGGTTAGGCAACATTAGTATTTAGTATATGACGGATGAAGCTAAATATAGTATTTTATGGCCAAATTGTACAAATGAATATGGCCTAAATTTAGAATAGTTATTCTCTATGCTCCAAGAACTTGATTCAGTGACATGTATGCTCCAAGTTGTTATATATGACTGTTTTTAAGTTTAATGCTATCTGGATCTTAAAGTTGTTATATGTGTCGCAATTTGTCATCTCTACATCCACCAAATATGGGGACTTTATTTATTTATTTATTTTTGAGAAAATAGCATAAAAAAGTTCTGATTCATTAGGTCATTATCTGAAGTCAAAGGCTGGCTGGCCGGATTTAGATGCATCCCAAAATAGCATCGCTGACTGCTTAGCCCACAGCTAACTGAGTTGGAACGGGGGTGGAAAACGGGACACACGGACTCATGTGGGCGGCCAGCCGATAGGCGTTAGATGTGTTTTGCACTGCTTAGATTTGTGCAATGTCACGGCTTGACATCCCATGACAATGTCACCCAATCTGCGTGTGGATGCTTTGTTCCCAAGCATCCTGACTGGCCCAACAGGTCTCTTGCCATCTACCTTCATTCATTGAGTGTGCATCCATGTTGTAGCCGTGCCTGCTGTCAGATGGAGAAAACTGAATAAGCTACTTTTGTTAGCTCTCTCTCTCTCTCTTTTCAATTCCCTTCTAAGAGAAGAAGAAAAACATTAATGAATGGAACTTCATGCATGAAGCTAATCACAGATATGCATAAGTTCCATAAACATGGTATAGCGTGATAATCAGCATATATCTTCATCAATAAAAGTCTAGAAACACACTTTGCAACAGCAACTACAAACTAAAGTTAATTAAGGCTGGCCGATAAACAAAGGCACTCTAAGTTCTAGTACTATTACTATTATTATACAACAAGAGCTAGATTTCACAGTGACCGATGTGATTCCCAATTTACAACAAAGCTTCTAGTAATTACGCAGCCGTAGTAGGGAGGACCAGTGTTCACAAATGTGACCTAAAACCCAAAATGTTGAAGACCCTTGCTGGCCACCTTTTATTCTTTTTCGTGAGATCAAAATATAATCCAATCAAAAAAAATTACAGTAACTAATGTGATTTAATGTTTCAGTTCTATTTGTGGGAAATTTGAGAAAGAAACTAAGCCGCCATATATATGGTCTAAGCCGCCATAATGTGGCTGGCCAACCTGATGGTCGGTTAGGTGTCTGTACTTAAGAAACTATGAATTACCAGTATGGGGCAGAGACAAGAGAGCGCCTATATATGGTCTATGTGTATGCTTCTTTCAGGATGACATATAATTAGCATATATGCCCCATATGTTTGGTCGATCAGTATGACATAAACAACGTTCTTATTCAGATTCAGGATCAGTATGACATAAACAACGTTCTTATTCAGATTCAGGCGTATATGCAGTCATGGAATTGGATACACATAGTCCAAAAACCTGTGTCATATGGGTGTGGGATGCATCTGGAGTTATAGCTAGCTGCAAAGAGAGACTCGAAGGGTGCTGCGCGGTGTAATGCCTATATGATGGGTAGTGCGAGTGGCTGGGCAGTCTGAACGTGGTGGGTGTTAGCAAGGACACCTGACAATGATGTTATGTTTTGCTTTCCAACTTGCTGTTTTGTTATTCCACGGCAGTTATCAGCATAAGCACGCGTTAGCTGGAGCAATTTGTGCACGTTGTTCTCAGCTTACATGTGCCAGGAATGTTTAGTAATTAATTCTTCTCGTCTTGTGTGTATGATGGTTTCTGAGCCTGTTTGTTGACAGTGAGCTGTGAGAGTGTCATCTGGGTAAAAGAAGGCAGTCACATAGAATGAATCAAACATACCTAGATTTATGAAGATGTTTATATCAATATAAAACCTCAAATTTGAATTGCCGATACCTGTGGTAGAGTCTGAGAAATAGAAACCTGGACTAATTAGGGTGAAACTGCAATCAGGAATAAAACCTTTTGGTTTAATCATCAGACACAGTAGGTTTTTCAGTTTAACTTTTTATTGCATTGTGCTTTAGATTTGTCTGTTAACTGAAAATTTCATGAAGGATCGGAATTATATAATATTTCATTCTGTTCTAGGTCTGACAAAAGTGATGGCTATTGCGAAGGGATTGGGGAAAGGAACAATGAGTGCGGTGCATGGCTTATATAGGCCAAGTATGTTCCAGGGACAGAAAGGGACGATGATTGCGTTGTACAGCGGGTCCTGCAGGTTTGCCAGCCAAACAGGGAGGATTGAAAGGGATGTGCGCGCGCACCTGCGCAGGATAGCCGTGGCACTGGGCCGGATCAGCAACCTAGCTATGCCATGCGGCTTCACAATTCACAAGCATGGAGGTGACCACAACTGCGAAGGAAAGCCAGCAGGTCGAGATTGGGCAGAACGGGAGCAAGATCACTTTTTTCTTTCCACAAACTGAATTTTTGAACAAATTTTAAATTCACTTTTGAACAGTTTGGTCTTGGCTTCAAGGGTTTAAGCCGAATGGGGTGTTGATGTCTGATGGATTTGAACTCTAAGCTGTCTTGTGCTGAGGTCTCTGTGAGTTCATGAGAGTTTTTGAATGTTTCCTCCAACTGTAATAAAGCCGAGTTGTTTTTTTTTTTTAGAAATACAGTTTCGTTTTGGAACAAAAACCAAACAAGACAACGAGACAAATGCACCAGCATTAATGCATGTATCTTGCCTTATAGGTGATTTTAATTTAGAAAAGAAAAATATTATTGGCCTACTATTGAATGCTCACACACAAATGCTCAATTAAATAAATTTAACCTATTTTAAGGAATCGAATTTTTATAGGGTGTTACAAAAAGTGTAGTGGCATTGAAAGTACCGTTGATGTGCCAACCACCAGACCTTGGTAAGTCACTCAAATTAAAAGGCAGTCGCGCTTCTGCCTGCTGAGCTTCTAGTCCGTCAATTATATTTCTTTTTATATATATGGAGTGTCTGCATACTCATCCTTTCATGTAAAGCGCATTGAGAAACACTCTTCTGCTTGCACGGTGTCTACAGATACACCGAAATGGGATGCATCGGGAGTTTGACCTCTACCTTGGAGTACATATAATGCCTTGATAGGATTCTTGGGACCAACCAAAAGAGTACATCGCTTCCAACCAGTGAACTATGAACTAGATGGTCCAAAGAACAGTGGACAGAAATCAGTGCATAGATGATGACATGATTTGGCTCACAAAGAAGAAGCGAAAGCATTAGCTGGAGTGCCATCGTATGCAAAACGTAGGCTGTGAGGCTGTGAGTTGCTATGAGGAAATGGCACTAAGGTGAGAGAGAGATAGTGCCATTCTTGTTTCTTTGGCTCTTTTTTTGTTTTGGATAAACTTTGTGTGAGTTGGTGGTCATGTTATACCTGATTGGTTAGTTGATCGTCCTAGGTTCCCACTCCTACATAGCTAGAATAAGAAAATAGTAATTAGCAATTAAATTAGAGATACTAATTATGAGAAAAGTTTCAAGTGAAGCAGAAAAAATCGTCCCAAGGATAATATTATTACTCACTAGTAATTAATGGACATGATTTTATTTGTTGTCACAGTTGTCTATAAATACAAGTCCTTGTGGTGTACAAATATATTATGCCCACTCATGGTGCGTCATTATCCATCCTGAGATGCTATATAAAAACTCCAATCGAATGACCAAAGCTAATCTTGCTCATAGTGAAACATGAAGGAGAGAATTTGTTACTATACACTTTGAGTATGGGCACTAGGAATATGGGCCTGGTGGACGCTAAAGATGATGTTTGGTTGCATCCAGGGCAACAGAAAACTTTTGTATACATATCTGTCATATCATCTCACCCTGTGGATCCTTCTTCACAGAGGATACAACGGGCTTCCCTACATGACCAAATCCCGTGAATATTAACTTCCATCATATATGAGAATGCAGTGGTTTGGAGTTTGGACAAAAGAGATTAATCAACTATGCGCTGACCTTCATTTTTATGCACAATACATCCAAAACTAGAAAATTAAATTCTGTTGCGAGGAGTGGCATCCTATCAGATGCAACCCATACTGAACAAACAACCGTTTCCTCTTTTTCTTTCACATACTACAACACAAATTTGGTTCAGTTGAGGCATGGGTTACATGTATCTATATGTCACTGAAACCTTTGTCTATAATAAATAGCTATCTAAGTGTAGGGCATCGTTGAATGAGCTGTTCAAACTAATCCTCACTTGCATGTGTTTTCATTATAAAGTCCCTTGTAGACATACATGTACATGCCTGACATGCATACACGACACACATTATATACAAACTTTGTCTCCACTTGTTGCATAGGATAGAAGTGTTAGTCCCCTAGTCATCTGTATATTAATTCTTTAATTAGCTCACCGGTGTTCATGGACGTCTGTGCATGGCCCAAAACCGTGGCGTTCGACTTCACGGTGGGGCTGCCTGGCTGTATGCAGAGAGGACCGCTCCTTGCAGAGGCCATGCGTGGTTGCCTGTATTATGAGTTCACCTCGTGTGGACCGCATGGCTTGTGTTGAAGTGGATGGCATACATGTGTACTTGCCCTCCGGACCTGAGTTGAGAGTCACATATCTGGGCTTTAATAATGTAAGAGTAAACTCAACCAGAAATATCATATGCTGAGAGAGTCTCTTCCATTTTGTGAAAAAAGTATCTGGGCTTTCAAAGCCGTGTACTTGGTTGCTTACACAGCGTTCGTTGCGCTGTTCTTAGTCAAGTTTAGTGCATCTTCACGATGTCGAAGCACCAAGAGGCACTGAGTGTTCCGTGCTGACTTGTTTGTTAGGGTTATAGCTCAAACTTGGCATTGGTTGCAGCAATGGCATCAAACAGTTGGCGCAAGCTAGTCCAGAGAATCCGCTGCTGCCAGAAGCACGAGGGAGATGTACCGGGGGACGAGGAACATGTGGTGAAGAAGCCGAGCTATCTCCAGCGTCATGCTTAGCCCATAGATCGGCACAGAAGTAGAGCAGAGTATTATATGGAGAGATGGTGAGGTGCAGTGTTGATTGCTATGCTGCTGCTGCTGCCGCTGCCGGTTTGGTTTACAAGCAATCAATAATGGTGGTCTCACATGGCACGCGACAAGCCCGACATGTAGCTGCTGCTTGAGTCCTCTAGAAAGTACTGGCCGCATGCAGCTGTGCATATGTGTGGTGTGGAATCCATGTGGCTGGCCTGATGGACGGTTACTGGTTAGGTGTCTCTAATCAAGAAAACATCAATAAACTCTATATTATGTCTGCCAGTGTAACACCCTAAAAATTCCTTTTGCTAAATATAGTTTAAAGCTGACCGAATATTATTTATTTAGCACAAAAAAAAAGAAACAATGGACAACAACATCCCACGTGTTGCTACCATCAAATAAAGAAAAACATTGCTAGAGATGCTCCTATTTTAGGGATGAAACTAAATCAGATTTAGGTGGATACTATGTCCTATATCTCATAATCTATCCCATATTTCTCTCTGATCTTATACCTACATTTGGATCATTCTAATGTTGATCTCTATCTCAGATATGAACTAGAAATATAGTGTTGGGTATTTGGATTCATATACTATCAAATACTAAAGGTTCGAATTCAAATAGTGACAATACATGCAAGGTTTTGACCTTTTTGAGACAAGCGGATATTAGGATAAATATATCCATCCCATTCTTACCCCTACCCTTTGTAGTACCTATGTTCCTAAAGCGTTCATGGTATTGATTGATGACCATAGAGTATTTCTCTTTGCTATGTTGGAGTTTGCATGTGAGGAGACCCAAGTTTTATTCAATCACCATGGCATGAGAAGGTGAGATGGTTTAATTAGTTGTAATATCTTACTCTAGGCACTCACAAGTGCATTGATGTAGCTAAAACCCATGAGTTTAGTATGGAGGTTGATGGCACTATTTATTTTAGAGGTCATCTACGTGGTCCATAGAAAGCTATGTGAATCTGGATTTTTTGAAGGAAGCTCATTGCACCAATATATGGCATGTCTAAGTGAGACTAAGATGTATCAAGATTTTAAGCAATATTTTTGGTGGAAGTGGATGAAGTTGATATTGTTAAGTATGTGGTTTGTGTGGTATTTATCACAAGGTGAAGGCTGAGTAACAAAGTTTTGCTAGGTTGTTAAAAACATTGGAGCTCCCTAAGGGGAAATCAAAGAATATAACAATGGACTTTTGGTTGGATTGCCTAGCTCTCGTAGAGGTAAAGATGATATTTGTGTTGTCATTTATAGGTTTACCAAGTGGTCCACCTTATTCCAATGAAGATGACTAATTCAACCATAGATTTGGTTCTATTGTAGATCAACAACATTGTCAGATTGTTTGGTGTGCCCAAGTCTATCACGTTAGATCATGATGCTTCGTTTGTGTCTAATGTTGGGAAGTTCTAGAATGTGCTTCGGTCATGAAACTTGATATGAGTATCATTGTCCATTCTCATATAGATGACCAATTTTAGTGAACTATTAAGATCTTGGAGGATATGTTGCGTGCTTGTGTGCTTTTATGTGCTTCAGGCTAGTTTTGGATGGCTCCATACAAAGCGTTGTGGGCATAGATGTATTTCTTTGCTTTTTGAGGATATGGGTTGGTGAGGTCTCCATAGTGGGTATTTTTGGGAATGATAGACTCATGATGAGTATGTGAAATTCAGCAAAAACATTGATTGCTTGAAGTCGGAAGAAGCACTATGAAGGTGTTAGATAGAGGGCTTTGGAGTTCAAGGCGTGTGAGATGAGAGGTTCTTGAAGACATCACTAACGAAAGATATTGTTGGTTTAGTTACCTAAGGGAAGCTTAACCTGAGGTATAGTGGACCTTATGTGTTTATCGCTCATGTTGGCACATTGTCAATCGGTTGTTGTTGGTGGAGTCCATTGAAGTAGTGCACTCAATGTTTCATGGCACATGGTTGAGGAAAATACTTGAAAGGCCCAGGGGAAGATGACCTAGTGACTGTAAAACAAGACTTGACTTTTTGAATGTTGCCTAGTGCAACTATTAGAGTTCTTAGAGTGTGAGATGCCCAAATGGACTATCAAGGAGGTAGGCAAAGCTCTTGAGTCGAAATCAGATAAGTGATTTCTATAGGCAAATGTGGTTCAATTGTGGTTTGTTAAACAACTATGCTTAGAAGAATTCGAGGGGACGAATTCCCTAAAGGAGGGAGAATGTAACACCCTAAAAATTCCTTTTTGCTAAATATAGTTTAAAGCTGACCGAATATTATTTATTTAGCACAAAAAAAAAAAGAAACAATGGACAACAACATCCCACGTGTTGCTACAGTAACACGCAGCTACAAGTAACCGCCCAAAGCCCATTGCGTGGTCAGCACCGTAGTTTTTACTTTTCCTCTCCCCATCGTGAACCCCTAGCAGCCGCCACCCCTTCTCTTCACGGCAAAACAGAGAGAAGAAAAAGAGAAGGGAGAAGGAGAAAGAGAAGGGAGAAGGAGGAGGAAGGGAAGCCCTAGGGTTTTGCCGCCGCCATCGTCGTGCCGTGCTTCTCCAAGTTTTCCATGGCGGTGACGATCCTATCGCAACGACGTGGATAGCTGGTGTCTCATCGTCATACTCGCTGCAGTTGCCCTAGGTGAGGTGGCAAAGCCTAATCTACTTCTTGGATCGAGTTCTATGGATCGAATCATTGAATTAGGATGGGTATAGCTAGAGTGATCCACGAAATTCCCGAAATTAATCTTGTCCCAAATCTGAAATCCCGTCAGACCGTACAGCTCCTGTTCATTGCTGTTTTTGAGTACCTTAATGACCTTAATAAATTTTGCCACAGTGGAAACATTTGTAGAGGACTTCAATACCTTTCTTTTTGACACCAATATCACCCTCATAGCCTCTGTATTTTTAGACTTACAGCCATTCTTAGACGGCTGTTTTGCAGTGACGAAATTCTGGACAGATTCTAGATTTACCCAGTTTTGGCCCCGAAACAGAGGAATTTGAACTTATGATCTAAATACGATTTGTAGAGTTTTTATTAAGCTTTCTAGATTGTTAGAGAACATAATTTTTGAATGTATATATCTCTAGTTTTGAATTTTACAAGGCTGCTGTCCTGTTTTGACTGACAGAAAATTCAGTTAAGATGCAAAGATGTTTATGCTATTTTCTAGACTTCTTATGATAAATTTCACAATATGTAAGTTGTAGATAAATGAATGATCTATGATCTGGTAGATTTTGGGAATTTATTATGGTATGGCTATTTGTCTAAGAAAAAGATAAGGATTAGTGCTGCTGTTATGATCGGTAGCGAGACGGTAGATGTCTAAATGGCGGGTTTGGGATGTTTTTTATGGTGTACCTTGTTTTCTTGATTTGTTTGTGCGATGATATCAGTACTGAGAATTGCTTGTAATCAGGTGGTTGTTGCCTTCAAAGAGTGTCTAGCTCATTCGCTCGATCATCGGTAAAGGCAAGTAAACATTATTGTGGTCCACATGCTTTAACTTTGTTGTTTGAATTGCCTCCACTAAATTTCAGTTTCTAACACTAGCCAGATAATATGAAATTGAATTTATTGATTTACTTTGAAGTATGATATTATATCTTGTGGTTTTACTTTCTAAATTATGAATTGTGAGGTGTATATGAAGTATGGGAAGTGCATACATTGCAACATTTGCATTTGCACTCTTTCCGTTGGTATGCATTGGAAGAAACCGTAGCCAAATTGGTGCGGTAAAGTACCGGTACAACAACGCACATTGATAAGCATTGTGGTTGCAGCCTTCACTCCCTCTTGTTGGGTTGTGTGGGTAGAAGTGAAGTCATGCATTGCATTGCATCATGTGCATTGCACTGTAAAGTATATTTATGTTTCTATGAAGCAGCTTATATTACACTTGGAAGTATATTGATATTTATATGAAGCATCAAATATCTCTATTACTATGCAATTTAAATCTGATGTTTAATCAAACTGTGATTTGAATAACTTGGTTAAAGCAGTTTGCTTGCTGAGGTTCATACGCTTGTTTCCCCATCTCGGTACTTGAGCTTTGAGGATGCTTGGCGGGATGGGAGTAGCATGCACATATGTTGTACACTTTAACAATCACTTTTTTATGTAACATGATAGTCGGCCATAGAATCGGTTTTTGCGTCTTGTACTAAATAGCTGAGGTTTGTCGGTTGGGTTTGTGGATCCTTTCGTATGTAATCGTAGAAGACTTATTTTTATGCTCAATCTAGATGTCGAGATTTTGCTTCCGCTGTACTCTGTAGTTACGTAGTGTGGTAATCCTCGAGGAGGATTGTTGTTTTTCTTCCGGGGTGTTACAGTTGGTATCAAAGCCTAGGTTATAGGTTCTAGGCTTAAGTTGTGATAAAATTTTGATTCACTTAAAAACTTGACACACTTGCACTTATAGGTGGGGAGTTGGGTTTTTCTTAAGGATGATATATGTTTACCTTCTTGTCTTTGTTGATTCATATATGCAATTTTGTTTATACATGTTATAATCATTATCTAGCTTTGTGCTCCTAGACGTTGTAGGTACCTTTTTGAATAGTGGAAGGGATTTTCGTTTGTAGTTTTGGTTCGTAGGACCTAAGAATAAGTTTGAAACCTATAGATTTTTGTTTAGAATTGCGGAGATGGGTTGAGTGGAGGGCCCCCGCAACACCTTCTGTTTTGCTAAGTGAGGTTGACCCAAGTGATAGGTTGACCCAACTATTTATATTCAAAGTAAATTGTTGAATGACGAATGGGATGGCCTCCATGTAGGTTGCAATTCTAACTATTTGCTCTTGACATATCAAATGGGTGGGTCATTGGTTGCCTTTTCCTATAGATTGGGTGGCGACTTTTCAGACTGACCTTAGTCGGTATAGTTTTTTCGGACAACTTAAAGTCCATCCTTATGGAAGTTGTCATGATGTGGTGTCAATAGACATGTGTGGAGTTGTGTGGTTCTGAGGATTTAAGCCTAGTGTTGTGCCTAGTGCTATTTTGGATGCTAATAATGTAACTTGACACTAAAGTCACTTTATAAATGTGTTTGGCTAGTCTGTGTGTTGTAGTGGCCTTAAAGGCTTTGAGGTGGATCTAATCTTGCATTATCCCAATAGAGTGGTTCAAATGATCTATAGTAGGTTTGTGTACCAAATGTTCCTTTAATCACATAAGTTGGATGACAAATTCTATAATATGGTGCAAGTGACATATTTGTGAGGATCATGGCTTACTGATATTCTAGACTAGTGCCTATAAGGACAAAGTTTTGGAGGTTGTTTCATGGCAATTTTGACATGATTATTTGGTTAGCCTATAATGATTGGCAATATGTTGCTTTGTTTAGAAATATGTTGTCACGATGCATAGCTTTATTTTGTGGTTGGTGTGGCATGGGCTGCATTGAAGGCATATACCAATAGGATGAAGATATGATGGTATGTTGGTGTTTGTCTAGTGGTTGCTGACCTAGTCGTTCATGTTGTTTGAATGATGCTCCAGTAAGGAGAAGTTCTAAGACATTATGGCTTTGATGTGGATCAACTGATATGTGGCGTCACTTTGGAATATCTTCATGAGATTAAAGTGCTTTTCATTTTCTCCTATTTCCTCTTATAGATCAAGTGGGTCTAATAAAGTAGTGAAGCTAGCTCTTAGCTCAATGATTTTGGTTGTCATGGAGGTACAAGCAGTTGTTCTTCTAGGATCTTTGATGAGAAGGTTAAACTAGTATTGAAAATAAGTAGAATCATTGGATCAACGTTGTGATGTGTTGTTGGTCTTTGTAGGAAAAGAAAGCATGTTTTTTCTAGTGCTACCCCAATGGATCCATAGTGAATCCCTACTCAATTGCATGCTTGGTAGTAGTGAACTAGAAGTTCTCAAAAAGGTAGTAGTGAACTAGTGTTTTGCCCTTTTCTTCATGAATTCAAAAGGTCGGTTTTGGCGAAGTAATGCTCTAAGCTTAGTTTTTAGTAGTAGGAGTTATTCTCTGGGTCATGTTGGCATGAATGAGTGGTTATTGTGTAATTTTGTCCTATAGTGAAGGTTGACCTTTGTTACCAGGGTTTGAAGGTTGTCCATTCCTCTCTAGGTTGGAGATGTTCTGAAGGATAGAATACATTTTGTGGCAAACCTAACAAGTGTGCCTTCTAGATTTTCATGGTTGATTTTTTTGACAAGTTATTAATTGGGATGGAAACATTGTAGATCCCAAGAATGATGTTTGTTTGGTAGAGTGGCAGAGACTAACTATTGCCATGGAAGTTGGAAGATTTCTTGCACTTGCGATACCATCATTAGTTTGTTTAGAACTAATCTAGTTTCTAAGAACATATCACCAAGTTAACTATGAAGGGTTTGTTCGCTAGGGTGGCTTTCCACATGTTGTTGTGGTAATGGAGGAGAAATATAAGTAGCTTAGAATGTTAACTAATAATAAATAAAGAGATGTATATGTATGGTGTTGGTAATGTAATACATGTTAGTGGATGATTTATAGGATTCTAGTGTACACAACGTAATATATGCCCAGTAAATGATGTGGTTTATTAAAGTAAATAGTTTGAATAAAGACATAATGACATGTTCTAGTGGATGCTAATGTGGACACTCTACATGGCAAGAGAAATAGCTAGTGGGGTTTTGCTTTATACACGGTGATTATTAAGTTTGAGGTGAGCTTCTTAAACTTGAAGAACAAATTGGTGAGTAATCCTATTATGGATTTTTGGAGAATGGAAAGTGTTTTACAATGGAGAAGGAAAATTAGTATGGGGTGTGCTCATGCAAGAAGGATGGGTGATGTCTTATGCATCTAGGTAGTTGAGATAACATGAGGTGATTTACCTACACATGATTCTGAGTTGGCAATAGCGGTATTAGCATTGAAGTTTTTGGATGCATTATCCTTGTGGTGAGTATTCTGATATCCTTCTAGACCATCTAGACCATCAGAGGATCAAGTATATATTTAGTCAGAAGGAGCTAAACTTGAGATAGAAGAGGTGGCCAGAGTTCATTAAGGATTATGATTTGAATATTTATTACCATCAAATAAAAGAAAAACATTGCTAGAGATGCTCCTATTTTAGGGATGAAACTAAATCAGATTTAGGTGGATACTATGTCCTATATCTCATAATCTATCCCATATTTCTCTCTGATCTTATACCTACATTTGGATCATTCTAATGTTGATCTCTATCTCAGATATGAACTAGAAATATAGTGTTGGGTATTTGGATTCATATACTATCAAATACTAAAGGTTAAATTCAAATAGTGACAATACATGCAAGGTTTTGACCTTTTTGAGACAAGCGGATATTAGGATAAATATATCCATCCCATTCTTACCCCTACCCTTTGTAGTACCTATGTTCCTAAAGCGTTCATGGTATTGATTGATGACCATAGAGTATTTCTCTTTGCTATGTTGGAGTTTGCATGTGAGGAGACCCAAGTTTTTATTCAATCACCATGGCATGAGAAGGTGAGATGGTTTAATTAGTTGTAATATCTTACTCTAGGCACTCACAAGTGCATTGATGTAGCTAAAACCCATGAGTTTAGTATGGAGGTTGATGGCACTATTTATTTTAGAGGTCATCTACGTGGTCCATAGAAAGCTATGTGAATCTGGATTTTTTGAAGGAAGCTCATTGCACCAATATATGGCATGTCTAAGTGAGACTAAGATGTATCAAGATTTTTAAGCAATATTTTTGGTGGAAGTGGATGAAGTTGATATTG
>JADLZK010000440.1:0-21584 GCA_015847255.1 Hyparrhenia diplandra
CGTAGAGCAGCCGCAAGCTTACCTTTACGGTTTCTTTTACTCCTAGCTAGCAGATCGATGAATCCAAGCTAGCTAGCGAGAAATATATAACTGAATTGACCTGATGACTACTGTGGGAGTCTGACAGTGTGAGCTTTTCTCATGGCTGCTATTAGCCTATTAGCTCTAGCAGCTGATCGTTTGCCCTCAATGTAAGCCATATACTTACCTCCAAATTGCTGTGAACTGTTCGTTTAATTAGATCGGATGGTTAGAATCATTTATTACTTCCTAGGAGGTAATAGTTGAAATAAGGAACATATGATCTATTGGATACAATGAATCTTTTTATTTTGCAACTTAAGATATACATGCGTACGTACGTACACATGTGCCCAACTTATATGCACGTATTTAAAAAAAAAAATCCATGCACGTACGTATATATGAAACTGTATCTTCGTTACGTAACATGTTTTAGATGGCTAAAGTTCGTCGCTCAATTGACATTTTAGCTGTTGATATTGTTCATATGTAACATATATTCTTTAATTGAGTATGTGCACGTGACAAATATTGTTTTATTTCAAAGCCTTCTTGATTTTATAATATATATAATTTAATTTAGTTAGCATAATATATATACACATTTGATTATGTGTAATTTGTTAGCGTGTAAACATACATATTTTAGATCACTAAAATTCGCAACTCAATTAATGTTTTGTATGTAAATACGAAGACAATATATTAGCTGCTGTATATACATATATACATGATGAACTTGCTATTTTTATGGTAACTAGTTAAGGGTCCGTGCGTTGCTACGGGATAACTAAATTTTATATAAAAGCACAAGAATCGCATGATAAGATAACAATACTATGAAATCAAACAATGATATTAAAGTGACATTTAATTCAAACAAGTAAGTTTTGTCAAAGTAACACAGTCACGGATATCACGGTGTCGCGGGCTCATAAATCTATTACATCGACTTTTTCATAATTCTCTTAAGATAATGTTTTATATCGGCAGGAAGATATCTTCGTATCCATTTATTTCGATGCGCCAATAAATCCACGAATAAGTTCTCGACACATCTTCATCCCATCCTGTGACGCATCTTTAAAAATAAATGTGTATAAAAATAAAACAAAAAAATATTTCCTTTCCCTCTCTTTACAAAAAAAAGTGACTATTAAATCAAAATCAATCCTTAAATTTGTTCTGTAGAATAAAATAACCAAGCCTAAATTAGTATAATTAGTTAGCTTATTTAGTCAAACCCAACTTATTGTGTATTTTTGTATTTGTACATGAATAAACTTAAATTTTGCTGTGCATATATAAATATACATAGCTTTATACATAATAATATATATGTGTAAAAAAAAATAAAGAAACAAAGAAACGTATTTCCTTCCTCTCTCCGGGTCCGCTCCTTTCCCGCCCCCACCCTCCGCTCATGTTTTTCCCCATTTCTCTCCATCTGTTCTCCCCTACCACTACTACCTCTTCTTCCACCTTGTCTCAAGCGCGCCGCCCGGCGTCAACGGTGAGTCGCCTGGAGGCCCGAAGGTCGAAGGTTGCTTCGCCCGCTTCGATCCGTCGGCGCAGCTGCCGGGGGGCACGCGACGGACGACGCAGCGGGCGCCCGGTTTCGGCGGTGAGCAGCCTGCGCACCTGTCCAAGCGTCTCAACCATCTCGCGGCGTCGCAGCTCCGGCCCTCTACGCCTCCAACCCTCCGCCTGCACGGCCTCGGCCGTATGCAGCCTCAGCACGTCGGTGGCGTTCAGTTATAAAGAATTTAGGTTTTAAACTTTAAATACAAAGAACAAGTACATCATTCTTAGTGACCTATGATGGAGTACACCACTTAAGAAATGCATTAAGCAATCCCGGGAGCAAATCCTTTCTATTTTCTTATCTACAAAGTGTGTAACTGAACCATAAGCCACCAGATCAACTTCTTAAAAAACGTATTCCTGTATAGGTGATCTAGCTAATCTCTGTCCTAGAGATGAACAGCGGCGACCGGCAAGCCAAGCATAGCAGATCGCACTACCCAAATGGCGGTGATCGCGTCACAACAATTAACCAAACGGCAAGAGACAGAGCACGTACCCGGCGATGTTGGTGGCGGCCGCGATCTTCAACTTGGCCGGCGCACAATAGAGTACGAGCACCGTTGATCTCAGGATGACGACGGATCCACGGATCAGGTGGCGTGGAGGCGAGGACAGCGGAGCAGATCGACGGCGCGGCGTAGATCGAAGTCGAGGACGGCGTAGCAAGTGGACGGCTCGGTGTAGAACAAAGTCGTGGACGACGGAACATCGCGGCGTCGCACGGGGGCGGCCTCCCGTCGCGGCGTAGCAGTACGTGGAGGAGGACGGCGGAATGGCGTTCCACGACGACGACCACACGGCGGACGCGGCGTCGCATGTGGGCGGCTTCTCGTCGCGGTGTAGCACTACGTGGAGGAGGACGGCGGAACGCCGCGATCACGCTGGAGAAGAGGAGATTGAGGTTGCCGGGTGTCGTTCTTATGCCTGGTGTCGCAAAAGGAAGGTGTCATGCACAACGAAGGTCTCGTTTCCTATTTTGTCGCGCCGATCTCACGGACAAAATATGGAAATTAATTTGACTCACGGAAGTAGTGCATGCGGATCTTTATGTTTTCCTATATCATTCTGGAAACAAAGCAAGTAGTGCATGCGGATCTTCCTAATTTGAGTTTCCTATTTTATCTCACGGAAGGGCATGCGGATCTTCCTATTTTGATCGCATGATTGACTCGCGGGCATGCGGATCTTCCCTGTTTTGATCGCATGATTGACTCGCGGAAAGGCAGGGCGGTATCGCACGTAGGGGGTTATTAGGAGCGGGAGGGGGGGGTGGTGGGGGTGGCATGAGGGGATGGCGGCGGACAAACCAAAGATTATCACATCATTAGGAAGTCTTACTTTCGTTCTTTATATATTGTAGAGATATACGCACGCATGCATGGATCCGCCAGGCTGTGTGCAAATGAACAAGGAAAGGGCCACGCGACCAGCGGCCTGTTTTTGTTTCTCCCGTGCATGCAGGGATTTGAAAAATATTTTTCCTTTTTCTATGTTCATTAATTAATTATAAAATCCTAAAAGATCGATGGCTCAGATTTATTTGAAATATTACCTCCTAGGAAGTAAAGAATGTACCGTAGCATTGCCCAATCTGCGAGTCCTCTGTATCCGTGTTCGGCCTCTCTTTTGGCATCTCCTCTCTTAGTGAAAAACGGATATAAGACCCGATCACGAAAAAGAAGATATAGACCGAATTGTTGTAAAACACACGGGCTCTGTCCTAGAAGGAAAGGAGAAGGATGAATCCTAATCCTAGTCCGTTTGTATGTGGGCTCTTACCAAAACTCTGAGGTCTTGGCAGGACTATATATATGTGGGAGCTCTATGTTGTAATCACCAATATTTCAGATGAATAAAGAATAGTCTCCCTATCTTGTGTCTACTTGTTCTACTTCTTTCATCTACTACGTGATCATGAGAGACGGAGAGGGGAAGGTCCTAACCGGCCCGATGACACGTTTCACAACACGTTATCGGCCGCGAAAAGCTCTTCGTCGACATCGCCGTTGAAGCCGCCGCCGATCTTCGGCACCGACCTTTCGTGCCGACGCCCCCGACGCAGCTACGCCGGACGGCGTCGGCGTCCCGACATTGTTAGCGGAACGGATCCGCTACCTCTACTTGCTACTAATCGCCTTTGCATCGACTCATCGTCACGCCGGCAGGTCCCCACGGCCTAGCCGAACTGTCCTACGTGACAGCCTTCGCTTCTTCTCGAATTCAAGAAACAAAGGTACGAAAGAATTGCATCTCGCTATCGAGCTGGTCGATATATTCTATGTATGTAGGATTGTACATATGAAGTACATATACGTATATATACTCGAAGTATATACATGCATATACAATGTCTTAGTATCTTACGGATGGATGTATTAAAAAAAAGTATCTTTACGGATGTATTAGGGTTCCTATTAAAAAAATCATGGCCATATTCATCGCTGCGCCTTTATTCCTGGCCTGTAGCCAGCAAGGTCAACACCACGCTCCTCGGCTCCTGCATGAGCACGTGACTAGGACTATGCATCGGCTGTATGCGTCATCAAGGCAATTAAACATGCAGCTAAGCCGTGTCACGAAGCTACACTATGTCGGCACGTTGAAGTCAGCCGCACGCATAGAAGCCATCGTTGGTTTCCAGTAGAGCGCCAACAAGCACGTCACAATTGTACTAGCATATTCTGTTTTGGAGCACCGCCCGGATAAGCACGTCCCGATCGAATCGGGGGTTTAGAGTCCTACAAATATCTGACTATGGTTAACGAAATCGCCTGCACGCACGCGGCTTTGGGCTTACATGTTACTCATCTCCGCTGTCGCCCAGAGCGATCTCGGCAAGCGCCTTGCAGGCCATTGAGTACCCTAGCAACTACTCCTACCAACTAGCATGCACGCCGCCGATCGAGAACGGCCTCTGCCTGCCTGGTTAAAACGCAAGCTATGCCGCGGCCGCTGATCTGCACTGAATCGGGCTACTTTCCGAAAAGGCCAATTACTGAAGTACGTAACGGACCAAAATCAGTGCACGTATAAATTAGGCCGGTGAGATAAATAAATCTAGAAAAACAAGAAAGGCTGTATTAATCTGAAATTTTTATACCAGGCCACTAAATCCTCGTAGATTTTATGGATGATCACATATATTCTCGCAGAAGAGATCTTGTACTTTCTAGAAATTGTATATTATTGGGTGTTTTGAATGACCCCTTATTGGAAGATTCAGTTTTTTTTTTCAGCAGTTTTCTTAATAATTAACTCTAGACATTCCGTTCATGCATATTCATTGTATTTCTTATATACCGCATATATAAGATCTTGTGTACAACATGAAATCTGTTGTTTATCATGGTTTTTTTTGTTATTAATAGTACGATGAGCTCTCTAAATCCTGCAGACCTTAGACTTGTCATCTTTAAGAGGCTCATATTTATTTTTCCTAGCATAGAAATTTTGGGATGAATGAATGTTTGGTATTAATTCTGAAAATTTGAATATACCATAATCCTGAAAGATGCTAGGATGCTCCTAAGAATATTTTGAGAAACCATCCACTGTCTTTTTGCACCTTGCTACTTGTTTACATGTAGTAAATTTATATGCACATGGTCCAAGTTACGGTATTTTGCATGCCTTAAAAGAAGAAGCAATATCCTAAAATTACTCCGAAAGTAAAAGTATTTGTTACGGTCATTATTAAATCCATGTAGGATATTTTGCTACCATTGAAGTGTAGTAAACTCGGTATATATATATTTCTGAATTACTCTCTAGAATGAGTATATGGCCGATAGAAGTAACAAATGCATTGTGGGACTCATTGCATTAGTAAAATCCTAAATTATGATTATAGAATATCATATTGCATTGAAAGTCGAATTTTGAAGCTTGTATGCTTAATTTGCTCTATAAACAATAGCTCGAAGCTTTGTAAATGTCTAGAAGACAAGATGGTAAATAAGATTATATCAAATCTACATTCTCGAAGAAATGTCTCTTGTATATAGAATATCAAAGAGCAATGTAATACATGAAGTATTTGAATTTACCATTAGAAATTACTCATGGAAATTGAGTTGAATTTTTAGACAGACTTTATTAACCAGGATATTATCGATTCCAATAATTTTGAATATATGGCTTGCATATATGTTACACCCCTTGAAGGCTTGTGACGGTATATCATAACTCTTGAATATAAAGCACGAAGCTACCGCTTGTCACGTATAGAAGTTAATACATGCGAGAATGTATATTATTTGGAACATATAAAGTTTCTCTTAAAGAAGAACTTAAATTATGTGCTTATATATTTATTATATTTGAAATTTATATGCGAAGTATTGATAGTAGTGGTGGTGGTGCATTAAGTTTAAGTTCTGTTGAATTATGTGGTTAATGGTTAATTTGTTAGCTTGAAGACTAATATGAAACATTTAATATTCTTAGTTGCAATTCTTGTTATTACTTGAAGTAATATGTACACACTCCTCATGGAATAAATTAGGTTTATATGTTTTAACATATAAACAATTGCCTATTGCCTATGAAATTAAATTTTATATTAATTTTATCCACAAAGAAGCCTTAGTTAACCATGAAGGTGATAGTTCTTTGAGCATTACTACCGTGTAGGTAGAAGTGGTAGAAGAGAAACTGGATTTTCCAAAAGCACAAGGACAATTGGACTATACTTGGCATATTAATTGATCTTGGAAGGATTGATTTAGCCAAGAAATTGTATAATCCTAAATATTTAATATTTTAGCCCAAGATTAAAAGTTATATCCTACCCTAAGTCTATTGTTGTACATTGAATAGTACAATGGATATGTGAATTTCGTGCCATAATCAATGAATACTAGAAGTATGCTTCTATGAAACATTAGAAGTGACTATTCATAGATGATGCATGAAGCAAATCACTACTTGAAGTGGTCATGGCATGAAAAGGGCGAGGAATTTTGGGCAATGACATAAGAAAATATGGGTAATAATTATTTAATAGGCATAGCCTTCCTAAATCAATCTTTAAGTGCATGTATCAAGGCTTGAAGTTCTGCTCGCGTCCCTTACGGCCGAGTTAACATTCTCTATTGCACTAATGCAAATAAGCTAGTAGCTTTGCATTTTGTTGTTATCTATTATGTTAGACTGAATACTAATATTCCACATTACACATGCATGTGTATCTCATTGAGCTGCAACTATCTCCACTCTTGCATCAATAATAGCATAGCAGCTATAGTTATAGCTAGTAGCTACCTTTGCGCTTCCCTCATAATCAAATTGTCTAGCTAGCATGCTATGTCTATATGGTTCCCGTTGAACTAAGGAATGATTTGCTTTCGATGCATCGTATGCATAAGCAATAAATTGGTTTAGGGCCGGCGAGCCCTAAGATCGGGGAGTGGGTTTATGATAATTTGCTAAATGGAGACTAACCCATTTTATGGGATGAATAATTGTGGAATTAAGATGGTGGATAACACAATTGTGATGATTTAGGATTCATGAAGAAAAGGCATCAAGGTATTTTTGCATTAATGGCAATTAGAAAATTCTAGAAGAAATTCCATGTGAATTTGTATGTTGCGTATTCTATATTTTCGTAGTATATGGTCCATTTTTTTTTGTATGAGTACTTGGATCAATGTTTTTGGCTAGATAAATAGTTTTTGTAAACTATGTTATGTGCATATTAGGGGAGAACATCCCTAAATTTATAGGAATCTTTGAACATTTTTAAGTGCACTTTAAGTATTCTAGCTCATTTGCATAATGAATATAACCCCCATGTTGAAATATGTGTGTGAATATTTCTCATAAAATTTAATCATAGCATACATAAATGGGCCTCCACTTGTAGTTGGAGATATATGAATTTGAATTAAGCCCATGATAGGGGATATATTTTGAAGTATGCTATTAATGATCTAATATTGGCATTAGGGGAGAGAAAGCCTATATTTTGAATGCCAAATATTATTTCCATAGAAGGAAAAGAGAAAATATTCTGGGAGCTTGAAGCGGGAATAGTATCACACACTAAGTCATACAATAGTTTGACTAATGCTCTTATGAAGCCTGAAGCAGAGCATATGCGGATATTTTTGAAATGAGAGGAGTAATTTGAAGTTATAAACCAGAAGTTGTGTTTACTAGTAGTAAACTAAGTGTTATATACTATCAATCTAAAATCTATGGGGACGCCTGTGGGTTTTAGTTTAGTGTATACACATTGAATAGAAAAGAAATGGAACTCCTCCATTCTCGTGAAGAGAACGCCTCACGAAGAAGGTTAAGCACCTCATGAAGAGGATCATCATGAAGATGACATCCAACACAATAAGCGCGCACCTCACTAGTGTTGGGTATGCAGAACAATATACCATCTCTTGTTTGGGAAATGACAGAGATAGAATACTCTCATATTGTGAGAGTGTTGGGAGAAAGAAATAATTGTCGACAACATTACCTCTATAATTGCAAATGTTTCTCTTATGAGAACCCGGATCCGAAAAATAAAGTCCATGGCAAAATCGCTTGTATCGATTATATCGGGTCAATGAAGAATGCAATTGAGGTTGAATCTCTTATTAAGAAGAAATGAATGTTCTGCTATATCTTTGGCAAATGAAACGAATGAATATCGAATATGCAGTTAATAAGTGGATTATGAAAATCCATATAATTTCTGAAGAATATAAATCGCAACTTGTAGAAATCTCATACTAAGTATTAAAGTCTAAGGTATATGTTCATGAATGAATATTTAAGTCTCAAGAAGAGCATGTCCTAGAAGGATTACAATCATTGAATGATTTTATAGTGAATAACGCTATGCAATTGTGTACATCACTCATCTATCATGCAGTAGAGAATGTATATCGTAGAAGAGAATTATTAATTCACTAAGAATGAAAGTACATCCTTGAAGGAATTAATCCATCAAGGATTTACCAGTCAATTCTTGAATAAGCACCATTCATCCCTAAAGAGAATATAGACCCGAGAGAAATAAAATGAGGGATCTTAAACACCGTGAAGGTGTCATCAAAACATTTAGAAAGTGTATGAAAAGCTAGCAATGTAGTGTTGATATCCTCTATATACCATGGAAGGTATAAGAATAATGGTGGTTTTGGCAATTGAATTATCCCCTAAATGCCAAATGTAAAATTTGGATTTGTACAATCAAAATCTCGAAGATTTATAGAATACATTTTGAAAATCCACTAAGGATTAATTATAAGTATCTAAACTCTAGTATAAGTTTGATATACTATCCAGAAGATATTGAATATTAATTTATCTACCCCCATAATCCTCTAAAAGGATTTATTTCTCTCGAAGGATAATATTTATTTGTTTTTGCACAACTAATAGATGGTCATTATACATGAAGCAGATTGCTCCCATATAATTCATAGAAGAATTATGAGCCAACTTTTATTTACACACGTTTATGAAAAAGTGTGGTTTGAACAATGAAGTTTAAGTTTGGCTTTATGAGGGGGAACATATTTTTGAATCTGCCTCTAAGGTAAATCACGAGAATTACAAAGATCAAGTAGATCATATTTGCTAAAACATTGAAGTTTGTGCATAAATTATGAAGATTAATATCTATTCACGAAGAATTGAATATCCTGAAGAATATATGACCAACAGGTTAAACATTGTACTCTTTTTTTCCTATGTGAGTTTTTACTCGAAGGTTTCTCACACAAGGTTTTTAATGAGACAACATGTGCAATGCAATTAACGAATGCGATGTACTCTTTTCTCCAAGAACCGTTTTTTCCCACTGGGTTTTCGAATGGAGTTTTTAATGAGGCATATGCATATCGTGGTAATCGCCTAAGGGGAGTGTTGTAAAACACACGGACTCTGTCCTAGAAGGAAATGAGAAGAATGAATCCTAATCCTAGTCCGTTTGTATGTGGGCTCTTACCAAAACTCTGAGGTCTTGGCAGGACTATATATATGTGGGAGCTCTATGTTGTAATCACCAATATTTTAGATGAATAAAGAATAGTCTCCCTATCTTGTGTCTACTTGTTCTACTTCTTTCATCTACTACGTGATCATGAGAGACGGAGAGGGGAAGGTCCTAACCGCTGACGACACGTTTCACAACACGAATAAGAACTTAGTATATATGTCCACATGATGCTTCGATCCATGCGTACCTAATTAGCACATGGGCTAACTAATTTCATGTATCAATAATTTCCCACTTGCAAGGGCGTCTTCTTTGTTTCCACTAATTAAGACAATTAGGGGTCCAACTTTTCAAACAATTTTTGTGGAGGAAGAGATCACACCAGAACATCACAGATTCCACCTACTCTTTTCGATTTTCAGGGCGAATGAGTCTCCCACAATTTTTGCTTGCAGACTACCAAAACTCTTAAGCAGCTTGCACGCATGTTATGCTTTTAGAATGAACGTCTCAATTAATTATTCGCTCCATATATAAAAAATATATTGCTCAAAGTCTTTTTCTAGACAAAAAAAAAGCATTGACTGGAATCATGACTAGGTGTCAAGGGGTTTCTGCATGATTTTGTAGCCATTTTCGCGGACAAAATAAAACTGGCCCATTCACATAAGTACATCCATTTCTAGTTGTATATCTTTTTTTTTCTCTAAATACAAGTCTTACTAATTAAAACTCTAAATTAAATGAAAAATATAATAATGATGGCATTAATTGACCTTTTTTCATATACATATCTGGAAACAGATTAGATCGTAAATGGATTAAGCAAAATGGCTATACCTTTGATGTGAATGATGAGATCTTTGATTCGTGATGATGGAAACAACGGCAGGATGAACAGTGATTAAATGCATTCCTGCAGTAAATAGATGGATTCTTATTCCCACGTGGTTGGCAAAAATATATAAAGGCAGTTCGGTATGGCCGTACCTTTTGAGTTTCTAAATGATGAAAAAACGATTAGCCTGTTAGTACGTTGCTCACAAAATATATAATAAAGCCTTTAAAGAGCAAAGAGGCCGAGATGATCGCTGCTGCCAAGAGGATGTCTCAACCGATTGATAAATCGGTTAAGTCGGTCATAGTGCAAGAGTAGCCACCCAAGCCTGTGGAGGAGGTGCCTAAACCAAATGTTGATCTTTTGACACTTCTAGCAACCGGGGCAGCCAAGCTAAATGAGCAAGTTGATAATTCAACCGAGACGGTTGACGGGGCTGTTATTGCCCAAACTTCGGATTTACCGACTTCCGAGTCGGTTGAACCGATGTCTATTGTTTCTGATGAGCCTGCAGGAGCACCTGAGGATTTCGCTGCTGCCGTCTCCGCCATGGTTGGCATTGAAACGCCAGCCGAGGATGAAGAGTTAGTGGACTAGAGCCTTCATCATCACGCGCCGAGATGAACACCATCTTTCTCTCTGCCGATTATTTTGTGATCGGGCAGGGAGATGATGAGGTTGCTGCTGCGGAGTTTGCGTTTGGGGTGCAAGATGCTATCTTCAAGAAGCCTGCCGTGCCCGTCAGACACCTCAAGCCATTACATGTGAAGGGACATATTAATGGAACACCAGTCCGGAAGATGCTAGTGGATAGTGGCGCGATTGTCAATCTTATGCCCTATTCATTATTTAAGAAGCTTGGGTGCAATGAGGAGGAGCTGATCCAAACCAACATGACCATCACCGGCGTAGGAGGAGGCGCGCCAATTCCTTCAAAGGGCATCGCCAACGTTGAACTAACCGTTGGAAGCAAGACCATGGCTACTGCTTTCTTTATCGCTGATGTGGAAGGTAGTTATGATCTCATCCTTGGTCGTGATTGGATCCATGCCAATCCATGTGTTCCTTCAAGTTTGCACCAACACCTCATCCAATGGGTGGGAGATACCATAGAGGTTGTTCATGCGGATAATTCGGTTGAGATTTCTACAACCGATGCTTCGCTTGAGAGCTCTGGGTTTGCTTGTCTTTTAGGTAGAGACTTATCCAACTATCAATACATTAGCTATGATGAGAGTGGATTTGTGCCTGTAACATTGAAGCCGACGGATAATCGGCTCAATATTATATTGTAAACATTGTTTCTTAATGGAAGACAAACTTCAATGGTTAAAGCATAGACTTGAGCATTATCGGACTGAAAAGACCGATTCTTGTGAAGCTATCGATGACTTTGATGAGCTCAATAAGTTGGGACAAGGTTTCATGTCGGCCGACCCTTTGGAACAAGTTGACATTGGGGATGGTTCGGTGCCAAGGCCGACATCTGTGAACCAAAAATTGGATGCCGATTATAAAGCTAAACTAATCGCGCTTCTCAAGGAATACATTGATTGTTTTGCATGGGACTACATGGAGATGCCTGGGTTAAGCCGTAATCTTGTTGAGCATCGGCTTCCCATCAAAAAGGGATTTAGGCCTTACAAACAACCGCCAAGACGCTTCAATTCGGCCATCAATGACCGAATCAAGGAGGAAATTGATCGGTTGCTTAAGGCAGATTTTATTTGTCCATGCAGGTATGCGGAGTGGGTCTCTAACATCGTGCCGGTTGAAAAGAAAGACACCGGGAAGATTAGAGTGTGTATTGACTTCAGAGATTTAAATAGAGCCAGTCCCAAAGATGAGTATCCTATGCCTATTGCCGACATGTTGATCAATGATGCTTCGGGGCACAAGGTTATTAGCTTTCTTGATGGTAATGATGGTTATAATCAAATATTTATGGCGGAAGAAGACACCTCCAAGACTGCTTTTATTTGTCCCGGATTTGTTGGTTTGTTTGAGTGGATTGTCATGACTTTTGGCCTCAAGAATGCAGGCGCCACCTATCAAAGAGCTATGAATCTTATCTTTCATGATCTCATTGGTGTGATTATGGAGGTATATATTGATGATGTGGTGATTAAATCGGCTTCACATGATCCTCATTTAGCCGATTTGCGTCTTGCTTTTGAGAGGATGCGCCACTATGGTTTGAAGATGAATCCACTCAAATGCGCCTTTGGAGTGTCGGCTGGAAAGTTTCTTGGGTTTATATTCATGATAAGGGCATAGAGATTGATCCCAAGAGGATAGAGAAGATCAAGGCAGTTCAAGCACCTCAATGTAAAAAGGATTTGCAAAAATTCCTAGGTAAAGTGAACTACTTGAGGAGATTTATTGCTAACTTGTCCGGGAAGATTATTCCTTTTACCCCCATACTTAAGTTGAAGAATGAAGCTGATTTTGCCTGGGGGGCAAGCCAACAATATGCATTTGACAAGATAAAGGAATATTTGTCTTCACCACCTGTTCTTCGCGCGCCTAGAAGGGGTGTACCTTTCCGATTGTATATCGCCGCCGAAGAGAAGGTGATTGGGGCTGTTCTTACTCAAGAAGATGAAGGAAAAGAGTATGTTGTTGCTTATCTTGGTCGTCGTCTTCTTGATCCCGAGACAAGGTATGCCCATATTGAGAAATTATGCTTATCACTATATTTTGCTTGTTCCAAGATGAGACACTATCTTTTGTCAAGCACATGTGTGGTAGCATGCCAGGCCGATGTAATCAAACATATGTTGTTTCGGCCAATCCTTTCCGGAAGGGTAGGCAAATGGGCATACGCTTTGATTGAATATGACTTGACTTTTGAACCATTGAGAATTTTAAAGGTCAAGTTCTTGCTGATTTTATCGTTGAGCATGGTATAAATCTTGATTACGAGGTGGATTACATTACTACGCCCCTTGGCGTTTATATTTTGATGGATCGGTTTGCAAAACGGTGCCGGAGTTGGAATTGTTCTTGTTAATTCTTGTGGTACTGAATTTCCTATGTCAAGCCGATTGGAGTTTCCATGTACTAACAATCAAACCGAATATGAAGCTCTCTTATTCGGGTTGATCATGTTAGAAGCTATAGGGGTTGAACATGTTGAAGCATTTGGTGATTCATTGCTTGTGGTGCAACAAGTTTCTGGAGAATGTCAATGTTTGGATGGATCACTTCGTGCTCGCCTCGATGTTTGCCTTGATTTAATTGGTAAATTTGCCGAATTTAAGATTCGGCATATTCCAAGAGAAGAGAATCATAAGGCTAATTTCTATGCTCAACTTGCTTCCGGTTATATCAAGGAAGATGATCAATTGCATGTGAAGTATGTGCAAAGAGCAAACTCGCTTGCTCAAAAAGCATCCGGCTTTGAGGTAAATGATAAATATTTTCACTTACAACATTTGCCGATGCATGAAAGTTTGCTTGTTTCAAATTCTAGTAAAAATTCGGTTCAACCAAAGTTAATTGGACAAACCGATGTTACTAATGATTTGGGACAGCAATGTAAAGTTCTTTTAAATCGGTCTATTTCTATTTTGGACAATGGTAGTACCGATTTAGAGGATTGGAGAACCCCTCTCTTGTCTTTTTTGCAGGATCCTAGTGCTAAAGTTGACAAGAATATTCGGCGGCTTGCTTTCAAGTATACATTGCATAATGGTGAGCTTTATAGGAGGACCGCCGAAGACTTGTTGCTAAAATGTCTAGGGGCTGATCAAGCAAGAGTAGCAATGGGAGAGGTACATGAAGGCATTTGTGGTACGCATCAATCGGCTCCGAAGATGAAGTGGTTATTGAGAAGGGCTGGTTTCTATTGGCCTACTATGATGTCCGATTGTTTTCGCTACTACAAAGGATGTGAAGAGTGTCAACGGTTTGGGAATATTCAGCTAGTGCCAGCTGCTATGCTTCATCCTACCTGAAAACACTATTTCCACCACACCAGTCTCAGATCAAGGATGGAATGAGGATTACCGCCAGGAGTACTAGACTTGTGGACCACCAGTCGGCGTACCCGTTCTTGGAGCTTCCGCATGAGAGAGTTGGAATTAGTTTCATTTCTTTGAGTTTTCGTTTTAATTCTATGTAATAAGCATTGTGATGATACATTCTAACAGTTTGTCACCTTATGTGTGTTTCCGTTTTCTGGGCACACATGAGGATTTATATATCCAATTTGTTCTTTTAAATTGGGTATGACAGTAACACTGCAAATTAAGCCACAAATATACATGGATGCAAAGTTAGGAAAGGTAGTTTTGAACATACAAACATCAAAGGCCAAGCAATTGGAACTCCTTTAGCTTGAGCATCACCAATATTGTTGCACCCAGGCATAGGCCTCACTAATGGCTCATCTTTTGATACAGCATGATTGATACGCACTTTGTAGAATTGAGTTCCTATCTTGACTCCACCAACAATGTCTTACGGATTAGTGCTCAAGAGAGTTGCATAGGCCACATTTGCCTTATTAGGATATTTTGAAGTCATTAGTAGCACCGTGGACCCAACCTATATTAATTTGACATAATCTCTTAGTGACCAACAACCCTTGGCTGTACATCATGATCATGCAATTAGAACAAGTGATATTATGTTCATCTACCTTCATTAGAGAAAGTTGTTTAGGGGTTTGACTCCTGTAGCTTGTAGCCTTGCCATTAGCTACCTCCTGGTGTGCAATGGTTCTAGTCTCTCTAGGACATCGGTGATGACCCTTAAATTACACATTAAAATAAAGTATGAAATAACAAGACAAAAATTCTAATATTTTACAGTAAAGTGTGGTTCATAGATACCTTTTGTTTATTTGATATTATTCTACTTGTGGTGGAACTCCTTTGACAAGAATCAAACTGAACCAAAGAGAATTTCAATTGTATTTATACATTGTTACAATATTAGACATCTTGAATAAGTAGCATTACAAGTCTAATATATTTCATTCAAATGTACATTGATAGTGTGTACCTCTATTGGTCTAGAATCATTATTGAGGCGTCGTTGCAATATTGCCTGTGCTTCTGCTTGTTCTATTTCCTTATCATTATTGTCACTTTGGCACTGATTCAAATTCAAATTCAAATTCAAATTCATTCAAATGATAATTACTAGGTAAAGTTATTAACATGTAATAAACTAAGAGTATATTGTTGTTCTTAAATACAAGAAACTAACGTTTTCTATCGATAAAAGTAGATTGCCATCATCACTAAATTCAGATTCATATGTTTCTTTATTCTAGTAGACAGAAAAGAAGTAGCATTAGTTGATACAAAAATCCTTTATGGATGAATAAGTATCAAATAAACAAGCAAGTGACTTTTACCAATTGGTCCATGTGTTTGAGGAATCGCCCATTCTGGTTGGTGCAAAGACTGAACTCTCTAAAATTTTGAAACAATATTAAAGCCAAAAGACAAGATTAGGTGAAAACATAGAAAATAGAGCAAATACCTTTCTTTTTTAGAATTCACTATTTGATTACGTGGAATTGTTATGGTCACTCCTAGCACAATTTTCCTAGAAAAGATATAAAGTTTGAGTGATACATTTCAATATGGAGTTCCAAATTAAAATGTACATTCTTACCATTGTTGCTTCTTGATTCTCAATGTGCCCTCGATTGTTTTTATTCCTTCAATAACACAGTGATGCCGCATACAGTTAGGATCTGCGTACCGTGAAACACAATAATTGTTCTCAAAGTGATACTCCTTCGGTAGAGCATATTGAAGATAATTAGCTGTTAATGGCCAGCTAATAGAATTACTTCCATGCCTTTGCTAACAAAGTATCTTCACAAGCAAAGTGTGGTGGTAACTACTAGCACTAGCAAAGCAAAGACAAACTGAATTCATCGACAACCTATTTATATTATCATTGGAGTATCAAGATGCTATGTTCAATATATTATCATGGAAAACAGAGCTGAATTGTTTCAATAAAAATCATACCTCAATGCATAACTCTGTGCAATTTATTTTCATACTTACAACTGGAGCACATTTTATTGCAGTGAACCAAATCCAGAGGTCCTGGTTCAGAGAACCAAATTTGCATAAAGTATTACGAACATTCTGCAAGGGCATTGCCAAGTGAGTTAAATCCCATGTTTTTCCTGTACATGCTATATTTGCAAATTATTCTTTGTAATTCTTCTCCCAAACATTTTTCTTATAGCAGTCCTCTGAAGAAATAGTCAAATTGTTTCGTCATCAGAGTGGTTATATTTCTAGGCTACTAGAATCATAGCAGTCCCATCCGAAGGCTATTTTGGTTCTTAAAGTTAAAACAAGATGAACGATCCGAATATATTTTCTTATTGCTACTGTTTATACATTTTTCATCACTCATAACAAGGATAAACAAACTAATGCATTGATAGTATTTCTTGTTTTCAGTTAATTAATGGACTTAAGTGCCATTAAGAGGTTGTTACAATCTGAAAGACCAAGTGATGAATACATAGCTGGAGTACATGGTTTTATTGAGTTTGCCTATAGTGGGAAAAGGTCTGATGCAAAGATTCAATGCCCATGTGTCAAATGTGTCAACAGAAAGTTATAGATACAAGAAACAGTGTATGATCACTTAGTGTGTAATGGAATGCTGCGTGGATACACTATATGGGGTTGTCATGGGGAAACAGCATCTTATATCTTTGCTAACAAAGATTCAGAGTCATGTTCAAAAAGAAACAAAGGCTCAGAGCCAGCACATCCAAGTTTAAACAATAATATGCGTCAAGTAGTTCATGAAGCCTTTGGATATATAGAGACTGGAGATCGCACAAACGGACCTCATGCATCACCTGGAGATGGACCAGATGCGGAAACAGAAGCTTTCTTGGATTTGCTTAGGGATGCCGATATACCTTTATGGGAAGGATGTGAGCTATCAAAACTTTCTTTCCTTGTCTTATTGTTTCATGTGAAGTCAACCAACAAGTGGAGTAATAAATCAGTTAATGATCTACTTCAAATCTTATAGCTAGCTATCCCAAATGGTTCAAAGATACCAAAAACATCCGTGGAGGCTCGAAAGATCGTTGGAAAACTTGGCCTTAAATATGAGAAGATTCATGTATGTCCAAATAATTGCCGACTCTATCGGAAAGACAAGAAAGATGATGACTTCATTTCAAAAATGCAAAGCTTCAAGATGGAAAAATAAGCCGGATGAAACAATATTAACAAAAAGGAAAGAAGAAAGGCAACCCCAAATAAGGTATTGCGTTACTTTCCAATCAAACCTAGACTTAAAAGGCTTTTTATGAACAAGGAAACAGCCAAGTTAACTAGATGGCATGATGAGGAGCGTACAAAGGATGGTGCTTTGCGCCATCCTGCTGATTTAGAAGTTTGGAAAATCACTGATTCTCTCCACCCTCACATTGCATCAGATTTTCGAAACATGAGATTTGCAATAGCAACAGATGGTTTCAACCCATATGGGAACTGGAATTCTAAACATAGTTGTTGGCCAGTAGTATTAGTACCATACAACTTTCCACCATGGTTATGCATGAAAGCTTCTTCTCTTATGCTCACTCTAATAATTCCTGGTTACCCTGGAAAGGACTTCCATACATTTATGCAGCCAGTTTATTATGAGCTAAATGAGTTGTTTGAGGATGGTATGTCTACATATGATGCATCTAGAGAGGAGAGATTTCAGCTTTATGCTACAAAGATTGCATCTTTGTGGAGTGACTACCCCCGGGACAGGGTTACTAGCAAAGTACAGTGTTATGGGACAGCTGGGTTGTGTGTCCTGTGATGATGAAACAAGTTCAATGCGCCTAAAACATGGTTTCAAGCAATGTTTCATGGCACACCGACGATTTCTACCTGCTGACCATGAGTTCCGTTATGATGCTAGTTCATTTGATGGAACCGAAGAGCATCGGTCTAGGCCTATTTCTTATTCTGGAGAATCTCTTTTGGAAAAGATAAAATCAATTAGTGATTTTGAGGAGTCTAAAACCTGGAAGGGTGTTAGTGGCCTATTTTGTTTGTCTTACTGGAAGTATAATCTGCTACGACACAATCTTGACTTTATGCACATATCGAAGAATGTGTGTGAAAATACAGTTGGAACACTTTTAGAAATGGAGGCCAAATCAAAGGACAATCTACAGGCAAGGAAAGACTTGGAAGAAATGAACATCAGGCCAGATCTACATCCACAAAAAAAGGCTAATGGTAAGTATTACTTGCCTCCTGCTTTGTACAACATGTCTAAAGAGGAGAAGCAACAATTCTGTAAAGTCCTTCATGACATAAAAGTTCCAGAAGGTTATTCTAGTAACATCTCTAGATGTGTAAATGTTGGTCAAGCAAAAATTTCAGGCCTAAAGAGTCATGACTGCCACATACTAATGCAACAACTCATGCCACTTGCTTTGAGAGGTCTTCTTCCAGATGAAGTTAGATCAGTCTTATTTGATCTATGTGGATATTTTAGAGAACTGAATGCAAAAGTTCTCCACGTTAATGAACTTGAGAAGTTAGAGGAATGAATCGTTGTGACATTATGTCGGATGGAGATGATATTCCCACCTGGGTTTTTCGCTATCATGGTGCATCTTGTTCTTCACTTAGCAACAGAGGCAAAAATAGGTGGTCCTGTATGTTATCGGTCAATGTATTTTGTGGAAAGGTATGTTCTCCTTATAAAAAATTAAGATCCATGTTTGGTACCTTCTCTTTGCATGCTAAATTATATTTTTTTTATTAATTTATACTAGTTTGTGCAGGTACCTTGGTGTTTTGAAGTCAACCGTGAGAAATAGAGCTCATCCAGAGGGTCTGCATTGCGAGAATCAGCTCTAGCAAGTGAGGCTATGCACTTTTGTTCAACATTTCTTGATGGTTTTCAGACCTCGTTCTAATAGTCTTTCACGGAATGATGACAATGATGAATCACCTCAATGCTCTACTAGATATGCATCAACTCTTTTTCCTCATCCTGGGAAACCACTTGGAAAGCCACGTAGTTATGTTCTGAGAGGTTTGGCTAAAGTACAAGCACATAGATATGCGCTATTCAATTGTTCTCATGTCCATCCATACCTTAGGTAATATTTCAAAATTAGAAACATAAATTTATTTTGATGTCTCCCATAATTCTTCCTACATGTAAATTGTAGAGCTCATGCCGAAGAGATCATCGAAAAAGGTACTGGACGTAGAGCCAGTCAAAGAGATGTTGAGAAAACCCAAAATGAGATCTTCCATAAATGGTTTAGAAGTCATGTAAGTACCTTAACTCAAAATGCTTTACATGTAGCACTAATGTGCAAACTGAACGTGTGTATAATTATACAGATAATGCAGTTAGAGAGTGAAAAAGGCATTCATGGTGTTATAGATGACATTAGATGGCTAGCTCGTGGCCCAGTTGAAGCTGCAAAAAGGTATCGTGCTTTCAACAGTCGAGGTTTCCGTTTTAGGCCTAAACGATTGGATGGAGTGACACAAAATAGTGGTGTAGTGGTAACTGCAAAAACATCAAGTTATGCCAGTGCAAGTGATGGCAAGCCAGTTTTAGGTGATGTGACTTACTATGGGAGGATTATTGATATTATTGAGCTAAACTACTCTGGGAAATTTTCTGTGGTAGTTTTCAAATGTGAATGGGTTGATGTTATTTCCAAAAGAGGAATAAAGAAGGACAAGGATGGCTACACACTAGTTAATTTCTCACACTTGATACATACAGGAGAAAATATTGGTCATGAACCGTACATTTTTCCTAACCAAGCTGACCAGGTATTTTATTCTGAAGATCAAGACAAAGAAAACCCTGGGTGGTCTGTAGTCATGAAGATGAAACCAAGAGATATATATGATACAGGTATGATGAATGGGAAGATGATGTAGAAAATGAGCCATTCCATGTCACACACCTTGGAGATATGTTCAATAATGCAAATGTAAGACATCAATGGACGAGAAGTGACATTGAGGGGAACCACGGTGGATGCCAGTGATGTTGCAGATGCTAGTGGCAATGAATTAAATGACCAATCTTAGTTCATGTCGTGCAGCACCTGACTCTTGAAGTGCATGCTGATTTATTCAGTGGTCCACGAAGGGTCCCTAGAAGGTAATGAAAATTAACACATTTACCATGCGATAAGCCTTATCATACATTTAATTGTTGTACCATACTTTTTTGCAGCTAGCTTGCGTTCCTGTAAGGAGAGAGCAACTCTTCACAAACTTAGTCCTATGAGGATGTCTACTACATCCGCACCAAAAACAGATGACACCAAAGCAAAGGCTACATATCGGATGAATGATTTTATCTCGTGATGAGATGTATTTAAATTTTTTTATTTGATATGTGATGGAACTCCTTTGGAACAAAATTATGGTTTCATGAGATAAACATGTTTAGGATAATTCATGGATTTGTGAGATGAACTCACGATTATTGAGCTTATTATTGTGTCATGCCAAGAATTTTTATGCCCGTAATTTCTATCGTGTTCAATATTAAATTATTTTATTTGCTTATTGTTCCATAATTTTAAGCTCAATTGTGCTGATCGGTCGGCCACCTTTCGTTCTTGAGCCCATGTCATGTGCCAAATACATGGAGAATACTAAAAAGAGGGACACAATATACATTATGGCAACAAAATCAAGTGTCCAACATTTTGAGGTCTATTTTTTTAAGTTAACGATTAGAGTCCCAAAACCACGGAGTTTGACAATTACAGTCCCAGATAGCAATTTTTTCGTGCTAGGGAAAGCAAGCGGCGGGGAGCGGGATTCGAAGACATCTGTATCCACCATGAGGGAACATGTGCGCACGAGTGTGGGCGAAGTGAAGAGTCTACCGGACGATTGCTCTACAAATCTTTGTAACACTTGGATTGTAACATTATTTTCTCGTTACTACATGGCGTATATTTGTAACATATTTTATATGTTCCATTTATGTGTTACAACGTAGTGCTCTATTGTAACATTTTGCTTGTAACACTAATTTTGTGTTACTAAAATTATTGTTAGCAACACAATTTTATGAAAAAGTGTTTTGTGTTACAACCGAAGTCCGTAACACTCTATTTTGTGTTCTTGTGAGATTTCATTGTAACACATTGATGAATATGTTACAAGAAAGTGTTACAATATC
>JADLZK010000441.1:0-13086 GCA_015847255.1 Hyparrhenia diplandra
CCAGCTATAAATTATCATTTTCCTTTTGCAATTTTACTTCCTTAGAGTTACTTATGAACTTGTCATAAGGATAACATCTTTGTAAGTAATCTCCTTTTGTTGTGGGAGGTCATGACTGAGGAATACATTGTTGATGGGGCATATATTACGCAATTTGATTGAGATTTGTTTTTTCTATCTTTGATGAAAATAATAACTTTACCTTTCTTCCATCTTTTTTGAAATTGGATATCTTCTTACGTAACCATGAAGGGACGAATTGAAGAAAGAAAGGGGGTTTCAAGAATAACATTTGTTTTTAAATTTTCAACAAGCAAGAATGTTGTTTTGATACGAACATTTTCAATGCAAATGTCAACCTTAGAATTTTGTAATTTACCTTTAATTGATGACCTTCAGCCAGAGTGGACTCTATGAGTAGATTTTATGAAATACCTAGATGGGACGATATCTTGTGCGATGCGGTTTACATCGACACGAGAATCTAGTAGAGTATTGTATGTGAAGCTAAACCCATCATAGAACTCATATGTTATTTCAATTGTACCACTTTTGCTTGATATATCTCCCAATTGAACCAATTAATTCATCATCGGTGGTTTTTATCAAATTCATGGTCATCTTTCTTATGAATTTCTAAAATCTCGATTCTTCTTTTAAGATCTATTAACTCTTCTTTGATAAGAATATATTCTTTTGAAAGATCTTCTTGCTTATTTTTTTCTTTTTTATATCTTCAACTCTTTTGAAAACCTCATCGAAGAACAAAATTTCTTTTTCCTCAATCTCACTTACCAGCTTATCTTTGTTGTTTTTACCCTTGATAAGAATTTTTCAAGAATAATCTCCTTTTCTTACGGATCCCGCACAGTATCAAAGGTATCTAAAACAAATTGCTCCAAATCAGTGAGAACAAAGATGTTTTCATCTGATTCTTCTTCTTCGGAGGTATCTTGTTCATAACATGAACATTTATTATTATCACAACAATTTACCTCAGTGTTTTCTTCATCTTGAGCTTACGTTACTCGGATATGATTTAAGATTTGTCCCAATTTTCCTTTTATGTTTTTGAATCTGATTCAAGTAAAGCTTGGATCTCTTGTTTTACCTTTACTTTGAAGCAGTTTGAGGCCTTATGACCCTTTTTGCCACATTTAAAGCGGGACTACGTCGTTTGGATATTTAGAGGCATTCTCATAAGGCTTGGGATCTTCAGGTTGAGAAGTGAACATCAGTTCAACTTGCTTTCCTTTCATATTGAATTGAATACTTTGTTCAGTCACCAAGAAAGGTCGGATTAAAGATAGAAATGGAGTTCCTAAGATTACTCCTTGACTGAGGTTTTTTGATCAATAAGATATATATATACGGCAAAGACTATTTGGACCCCGGGGACTGAATCCATTCAGACCCCACTGCCCCCCGCAAGCGGTGCCAGCGCAGCCCCAGTACGCATGCCGTTTTCTTCCTTCCGGCCCAGCTTTCCTGTGGGCTTTTTTTATCATTTTCTTTTGCCATGCGTTATGGTTTTTTTTTTTTTTTTTTTTTTTTTTTTCTGGCTGAATCGAGTTCGATTCCTTTTTTGTACCTACTATAGCCATCACTTTATATTATTTCAGAGGGTACATACGTGGAGGATCCAAGACATGAAGTACGCTTGTTCAAATAATGTGAAATTTTGTGGTCACAACTCACAATTCCCATTTCCTTTAAAAATGTTTTTTCTTGCAAAATAAAAATGCGAACCTGGCCACCAAGGATTATATAAAATTGTTTTTTTTGTTTGAATAGTACTCTTGTTAAAATGTTTAAGGAGGATTGCACAAAAGTAGGCTGCAAAATAACAAAGAATTCACTTTCAAATGGCATTATTGACTCTAATATTACAATTTGTTAGTTCATTTTCTCAGACGCTATTTGGTAACCCAGCAAAAAAAAAAAAAAAGGGACAAAAGAATCATCTCTAGAAGCAACATAATCCAATTATACAACTTGTGTGCCTTGAGGTTACCAACACACATTATATATGCCAATAAACTACCATGCTAGTTCCAGGCCATCTGCTCTCGTCACACAGCAAACTTCAACCTGAAAATACATACAAAATTATTTATTACATAGTAATCAATGATATACACACATTAGAAGTACCATATGAATTCAAACATTGCTATCGCAGGGAAATGACCAATATAATAAAAAAGATAGAAAGTTACTGCAATTTGTTCTCTGGACTTGTTAATCCAGATTGTAAAGGTTCCATAGAGCCCATATGCACTTCTACCAACTTAATTGGTTATGTGCATAATAAAGATGCAAAAACAAATCAGCTGATCTTCCCATGTTTGATGAGTAATTGGAATGATGTAAACAGAACTTCCTCAGTGCATTGAACTCGTCCTAGCACTCAAACTTTGGAGGCCAGAATGCCCAATGGATTTTAGTGCAATATATTAAGATAGACACATGGATCTCAAACCCATAAAATGCAGTGGGCTCTCTGTACATAAGCAGAACTCGATTGATGAATCCACCATGAGACATTGTTTGAATGAATCATCCCTCCGCCTTGATATGAAAAAAAAGAAGGAAAATACATCAAAGAAAGAAGAAAACAGTAATTTTAATACAGTTTATTGTCAGCTTGTCTAACTTGACAAAATTTGGCTCAACTGTTTTCTAGAGCATGTCCTATCTTGTATAACAAATCTAAAATACATATATTGTGCAAGGAGTGAATAAATATGTCAAATGTACACATAAAATTCTAGCTATCGCAAAGTTTTTGGTATGTTCAATGTGATTCAAGAAAAAAGGAAATTTAGATGTGATGTAAAACAGGGGAGAAATATTGAAAAGAAGTACTAGTATTCAACCAAACTATTTGGCCATCCCATGTTGTTTCTACATTCAAGTATAGACACATCAGGCTAATATTAATCGATATGTACCCGATGATACCATATACAGATAAGGATGCAATCTAAGCTATGTTTCCAACCTCATTAATTTACTATGCTTTTTTTTATCAGAGAAGTCTAGCTTTTCTTTTTGATAAAGTTGTCTGATTAATCAGCCTGCTTTAGAGTTGTGATTGACATGGATCGTCCGAAATAGTCTGTCCCCTAAACTAGTCTGATGGAAATCGATCTTTCAAAACATGGCAGTGGCACAGACATGAGCCTTGCCACAATCCCATTAGCTCCTACTGTCCTCAGGCTGCACAAGTAACATAGAGAAAAACAGAACAGATCGCTATGGAAGCAGTCCATCCCCCCCCCCCCCCCCCCCACACACACACACACACACACACAAATGTATTGACTGCATACAATGGAGCATGGGGAAGGATTAGATTTGTGGTATGTTTACCTTTGTTGCCCGTAACCAACTTTACAACTATGTTGAGCTCCAAGACCAAACGAGTTTAGCATGTAGACTGAGAAGTCACTGTTTTGGAAGCAAATCACTGTTGTGAGTATCGACAAGCTCTTTATTGTGATGAAAATGTAATTCTTCACTGAATTATGGACACGCTATGCATTAGTTATCTCATCATGAATTATGGACACGCTATGCATTAGTTATCTCATCATGAGTATCCTAAAAATAGATTTACTACTGACAAATAATTTAAACATGCTATCATATGAACTTTGTGCATCTCCTGGCTTCACATGCAGCCTATAAATTTGCTGAAACTTTAAACTAACGTTCTAATGCGGCAAATGGACCACTTATGCTTCTTGTTTATTTTATTTAATCGGTTCAAAAGAGCTGCTGGCAAAACACCAGTTGCTGGCATCCAAAACCGGCCTTTTAAGATTGAATCATATTTGTGGAGTGAAAAATAAATTTTTAGGGTAAAGGATAAAATTGGTAATAAGTATTTGTGGGCTGAAGACAAGAACTGTATGGTTTAAAAAACATTTTGTTATGATTAAGAATAAATTCGGACATAAGTCTGTTTATTTGACAAATGAGGATCATGTGTTCTTCAGATAATCAATTTTAATGTCAAAACAAGATTAGGCATACCTGTACCAGGCAATGACCCAATCCACATTCTTTATCCGAACCTCAGCATATTCACAGCCCCTTATTTTCTGCAACTACGTAGTATAAGTTTACATAGTAATTGCATAGTGATCAGAAGACTTATCAACCAGCTGTAAGTAAAAATGATTCATAACAAACAGCCTACCTAGCGACACATTCCAAAAAAATAATCTCTCTAAATCATGAAAGCATCCTAATCTCAGCAAGGATTTTTGAACAAGTGTGTTCTATAAATGCCAACCATTGTAGACCTATAACAAGAATTTCTGAGACAAGACTAACAACCTAAAACATTAAGTAGGAACTATAGATATAATTTATAATAAGATTGATAGCAGCCAACTTCGAATGGGCTGTCACGAGGCATCAACTAATGGGACCCAACCCCAACACGTGTGAACTCATCGGCTGAAAAACGAAATAGAAACAAACAGACCATAATGTGGAGCGACCTGACCTTGCAGGCTTCCGCAAGCCATAGAACGCCTGCATGACAGTCACCAGCTCGCGTGTCTCCTTTTCTTTGTCCACCTCACGAGTCCGCTCTTTTATCCGTCAACAACATCATTTCTGGCCTTACTGAGCTTATATCCCTTTTAATTACATCTGGCATGTACCTGCAAGAAGATATGAAATATTAGATTAACAACTCCATGTGAATCCTTCCAGATTGTAAAGGTTATATTAAACTAAAAAAAGGTATCTTCGTATTGCTACATATGAACTCCAGAACCTGGTATTGTCCTACAAACAATTACAGTAGAAAACTAAAAAGTGGGCTTGACACGATTTAGTTGGGAGAAGTCGAAAGGGTCTGCAATTTGAAAAGGATTTAAATTCAGGTGAACAATCAAGTATTTTTTTAATCCTATTGCAATTTGTGCTCCAAACAGGTTTATAGCAATGGAAAATAAGTATTTGACCTAAAAATGATGATAACCTCACTCCTGCAAGTAGAGCACTACTGCTGGCAGCTTTGCTCCCAGCTTCCACCGCCCTACATTGATCTTGCACCAAACCTCCTCTTGTCGATCCATCTGTAGGGACAGATTTGCATGCAACATAAAGTATCTGCCATGTCTCTAGAAAAACAACAAATTATAAATTGGCAGATTACAAAAACGAGGAGCTGAAGAGACATTACCTTGCATTGGCTTGATTAATCTGCCTCAGTTATTCTCCTCCGAATCAAACATGCCTGTGTCCACCTCCGGGTCCAGTACAAATGAATGAGGTAGAGAAAACTGCAATCCCTGAGATTTTAGGTCCAAGATCCGAGGATGGGCGATCTGCTTACCAGGGTGCAGAGATCCACTCCAGAAGCCACGTCTGGATGACAGATGGGAGGATACCTCAAAGCTCCGGCCACGCCATCAGGCATCACAAGAAGGAACGGATCTGACTCCGCCTCTTTGCTCCCCAACGGGTTAAACGTGCGCGATGGGAAGGGCACGGATGTGTGCCGTGGTCACCATCATAAGGTCCGCGCGCGAGCGGCCGGGATGAGGGTTGAGACCTGCCACCGTCGCCCGTCGTCGCGCGGCCATCCTCGTCGGGCGAATGGAATTAGCGATGGCAGCAGCTGGTCGGCTCGGAGGAGATCGTTGACTTCTCATGTTCCTTCTCCTGGGTTGAGCATGCGGCGTGACGGTGCTCGGGCGGGGCGGCGGCAACGGCGAGGGAGGCAGGGTGGGGCAGCGACGTGACGGGATTACGGCGGCGCCGGAGGGGTGACGCGCGGCGCCGGCAGGAGGGCGGGGAGGCAGCGTGACGGGGTTGGGGCAGACCGGAGGCAGGCGCGGCGGCGAGCAGGGGCAGGGAGGCGGCGGCAGTGACGCTCGGCGCCGGCAGGCGGGCGGAGGGGTCTGGATTTTGGAAAATGGAACCGCAAACAAATCGTGGGGGCGTGGGGCAGCTTCGGAGCTGAGAAGTCGCTGGAGCTCGCGGGTGGGTGGGCCGGTTGCTACACCGCTCAAGGTCGTGGGTGGGCTGGGCCTGCGAGCCTCAGGCCCGACGATGGGCTGGCCTATTTCTCTACCTGCGTAATATGAAGCTGGGGACTGAATAGATTTGGTACCCGGGTACCATATAGAAATACTATATATATATATATATATATATATATATATATCAATCCATACACACATATATATAAGAAATACAGATACTCTAATATATATCATATATACATATATATACATCGATTCATATATACAAGTTTCACCGATCGATCGATCCATTTGTTCATATCCAACATGTACTAGTTAATTACAACATCTATACAAAACATTGCGAGCTATATGTTGACTCGATGAAGATAGTCCTTAAGACCTAGCTCTTCCCATCTCCTTAGCGGCGCATACTCTACAAACAGCCCGACTCACTTTGTCCACATTGAAGTACGGGCCGCCTTCGTGAACTACCATGTCTAGAACGAACTTGCGGATATGCGCTCTTCAAGCGCCCTGAACCGCATCTCGTCGGTTGCCTTTTGTAGTATCCCCGCGTGAACTTGTTCCTTGAGTCCTTGAGCTGTCGGTAGCTGGATTTGTACCTTTGCGGGCCCCGAGGTACTCACGCATCTAAGAATCCACACAAGTTTAATCCAAATGGTTGTTTGAGGCAACCGCACACAATAAACCAGTGTTATTAGTAATATCGAAGCTATAGGTAGGTAGTCGTACTAAGAAAAACTATGTTTCATTTACGCATAGGAAAATCTCGCCCCGATTTTGAGTGTATCTCCATTGCGCTCCCTTACACTACGGGATCGTCGATCCCGCCAGGTTCGATCCTTCAAGTTGTGCTTGTAAGCGTCTGCACGAAATACACTATATTGTCAAGCGATATATGATATTCGACTCGTAATTGAATAAGGAGTTCATCGATCACTTACAATCTCAAGATTTTTCGAATTGTCGGTGAGTCGTGCAGGTTTGATGAGCCTTGTAGTGAGTCAAAGACAACGGCCCTCCCGCCCCGAGGAAAGATCATGAAAGAGATCCAATGTCCCTACGAGCCCCATTCCGTATTGGTAAAGGCGCCGAATACATCGATACCCATTTTTTCTTGACCTTTTTCATCAGCTGATATGACATACCCTCGCTACCTCCAACTTCTTAGCTCTTTCGTTTCTATATCGGATCTTACGTCTTTCCTCGTCCGTCAAGTTCACAAAGTCGGGATGGTGCGCTCTTAGCTTATAACCGATGACTGTCTCTCACAGATGTGCCATGGAGAGAGGTAAAGAATACCATTCTTTAACTTGTGGCTGCGTGACGGCGCTCAACCTACAAGGACATGTGGCTGTGGCATAGGTACCTTTGAAACAAAAGAATCTATATACGGATGCAAGGGACATGTGCAAGTAAAATTGCGCTTACATCGTAAACAAGGTGACTTGGGCAACGTCAATGTCTGTCGACGAAGTAGTCTCGACATGTCGTCGAATGTAACCAAGAACTGGAGATCGGTGTGTGGTAGTGGAGGCACTCCTTAGGAAGAAGGACGAGGTTATGCAATCCACGCTTTGCGCACTCTATGTACCACGCATGGAACTTCCGAGTCTCCCGGTCCCTCGGCATCGATGAGCCGGGCCTTTGGGATCATGAACTTCCCAAACTCGAACGAGCCGGGGCATTCGTCGAGACAAACCCGACATAAGGTGGGGATTTTGGCCTGCAAAAGCGGCGGTACAAATGTTAGCTACGATTACGAAAAGAAGTAGCTAATAACATAGTACAACTTCGTTGTTTCATTGGGGCATACCTTTCGGATCGAACATCTATTTGAGGGGGGCCTCTTGGGTTTAGGGTACTTGTCGGCCACGACCTCCTCTTCATCGAATGTGGGCTTCTTCGGTGGTGGAGGGCATTTGCTAGGTCTAGCTCCTTTCTGCTTCCCCGGCGCTTGAGGTGTTGTCCATTGGAGGCCTTGAGTATAGATGGGTGTCTCGTTCCCTATTCTCTCCTCGGGACACGGCAACGTGTTTCGCCCGATTGCTTCCCCGTATATCTTTTGCCCCTCATGTGCCGGCTCACGAGGTGTCGGCTCCTTAGGCTCCTCGGTGTCGGCTCCTCGGTGCCGCCTCCTTAGGGGCTCCTCGGTGTCGGCTCCTTCGGTGTCGGCTCCTTCGGCTCGTCTTGTGCGGGTCCTTAGCTGGGGAATGCGGAACCATGAGGAGGGTCGTTGCCTCCGCCGTCCCCCACCATCTTCATCATCATCGGAAGAGTCACCATAGGGGTCCGGTGGCGTACTCGGGTCCACTACTGTCTTCTTTGGTGTACCGGAAGGTGAAGTCAATTTCGACATCTTTAGCACAATGTCCACCTTTGGCAACAGTACGTTGTAACACAGAGCCGTTCCTAGAGTCTTGGCGTCATTATGGCCGGGATAGTCCGGCTCCGTCTTCATGTTACGGCGCCACGTACCCAATGTTGACTTTAGCACATTACGGAGGGATCTCGATGCGCCGTACTCTTTGTAAGATCCGGGAGGATATACCACCCCTCGACCCTTTGGCTTCCTCTTGCCCAACCTGCCCGGCGGTATCAACATTACGCCTTGTGTCTCTTGGTGATATCATCCACGAGTCTGTCGGTCTTGGCCAGCGGAGAGGTGCTTCTTGGGGTTCCGGGTGGGCAGCGGCATACCAGCAAGCAGGAACATGCGGTTTCGGACTTCGACCATCGGAGGTTGCTCGTGAGGAGCCTCTTTGATGGACCGGGTGATCATTTTGCCACCAAGGCCTCCTCCTTCGGCCTTCATCTCGAGACCCTCCTTGTACCTCCGCCCGCGTGTGATGCGAGGCAACATCTGGATCGCCACGAGCCACCGTCGCCCAACTCTTCACGGAGCTCATGCCACGGACCCGCGGCCGCGATGCTCGGGGTTTCCCAAGGCCAACGTCGGGCGCATCGTGTCCCCGCCGAATCTCGAGGGTCCCGCTGTTCTTAGCCGCGGTGGCCTCTATGACCTTCTTCTCGACCTCCTTCATCCGGGCTTGGGCCTCGGCTTCTTGGGCTTGTGGCCGTAGAGGAAGTCCCGGGTCCTTTCATCATAGCCCTCGTGCGGATCCGGCTCCCGGCTTCATGTCTTCTCCTTTCTTCCGCCGCCCGCGCCCGGCTTGTGTCCGGCATTACCCAATCACTGCCCATGTAGTGGGGCGGTTTGTTCGTTTGGCTAGCTCTGTGAACTTCTTGCTCTTCGCCTTTGCCGGGCATGTTTAGCCTTTTGAGAACTCTTCCCAAACTTCTTCGAGATCATGGTGTACTTGGTGAAGGGTAGGCGTCCTTTCTTGAAAAGTCTACGTTGAGCCTATACTTCTAGTTAGGAAGCTTCTTCCCGCGAGGGGCGTATACATCTTTGCTCCACCTTTTTTCATATCGGCGCCTTGCGGATACCGGAACCGTTTGAAACCTCGCCCCACACCCGAACTTGTCGATTCGGGGGACGGCTTTCCGATCTTCATAAAGAATGGAGACCTTATCCTTCACAAAATAGGAGATTTGAGTCTTTGTACTTCGCGACAACTTTAGTGGGCAGCGGTGGCTCGCCCCTCGGGCCCCAACTCTTGAATGACAAGGACCTCATCGATGGCTTTGGTGCCTCCCATGGTCTCCCCTTCTCCGCTTGCTTGCCTCCCTTTGATTTGCTGAAGAGGTGGCCGTGGGCGTGGGGGTTGTTGCTCAACCGCTTGTGGAGGGAGAGGTGGCGGCTCGTTCAGCGTGTACTTCCTTAACCCGACGCTTCTTGCTTCGTGCCGTCCCTCGGGTTGAAATTAGGATCTTCTTCCTCCTCGATGCGTTTCCTTCTACCCTTACACGGGCTATACGAGGCTCGCTTTGGGAGCTACTGCGAAGTACTAGAGCGGCGCCTTGAGCTAAGGGACTCCCATTCAAAGTGACCTTGAGGTCTGTTCTTGTTCATTCGACATTTCAAGCTACAAATATATAGTGCTTTAGTACTATAGTATATAGGAGGAGTACACAAAGCGTAATTCAAAATTGCGGAAAGAGAGAAATAAAAAAGATTGGCTCGAGATATAGCCCCCTTGTGATCATGCACATCGCTTCTAAACTGGTTGCTTTGTACAAGCCGTCCTAGTTTAGAAGCTTCCAAGTATAGGGGACATTCAATCATTATAGCGCTGCCTCAGCCCCAATAAGTTCATGTCATCGCATATATGCCACGCCTCAAAGCACTAATGGGTTCACATCATTGCATATATGTTCAAAACAATAGCCCCATGCCAAGCTTAAAAAAATAGTAGTAGAGTTTAAGCATCACGAGGGGCAATATTGACATATGAGGAAAAACAACGACCAAAGGTTTAAGCATTGACAGCATTGGTAGATAGGTACAACACATATATATATATATAGAATGAGAAATCAATATCAAAGTATTGAGAAAAAAGGACATATATACTGATGACAACATAGAAGTTCGTGGACAATATGTACTCAACTGGGGTACAAGCAAGTTTGGATGAGTTTAAACATGATGAAGTAGGGTACAAGCAAAAAAAAAGAGTCCAAATTGGCTAATATTACAGCACTAGACCAACATTTAGAAAAAAGGACATATATACTGTGACATAAGCTAAGTCAAAAAAAAGGACGGGGCATATAGAGTGACATGTCCAACATATATAATGAGAAAATCATGGGCAGTAACATATAGAATGAGAAATTCATAGGCGGTATAGATCTTAGCTAGGTTTGCATATCGGCCGACATATCGGCATCATAGGCCAAGTTTCAACAATCCAACATATTGGCGGCAATAGCTAGGGACAGTTTCAACATATATCCAAATTCGAAATAGTAAAAAGAGTAAGTAGCTAATTTGGCCAACAATTTTCAGTTTGAAGGTAAGTATCAAGCAAGTCGCCTAAGTATAAAAATTCAGCACTAGTCAAGCAAGGCAGCTAAGTCTCAAAAATATGCTCAATATTGAGAAAATTCAAAATCAAATTTGCTCGGTTATCCACTATCGCATCACGCAAAGTGGCACATACGACGCTAATTTTCTCAATTAATTCGGATCATAGTGGGTTGCATCACGGGCGGGCAAAATTGAACAGACATATAACCAAAATTCACGAGGGGTGGGGTGCATCACGAGGTAAAATTGGCAACAATAAAATTTCAAACCTCGGCTCAATGGATCTAGATGCGGTGTAGAGGAGAAGATGGAGCATCGGGCACGCACGCCGGCGGGCGTGCACCAGGAGGAGAAGAAGATGGAGCAACAAAGGCGGCACCACGGGCGCGGGGCGGTGTAGAGGAGAAGAAGATGGAGCACCCGGTCGGCACCACGGCAAAAGACGGACGGGCACCGAGGGCAGCACCACGGGCACCAAGAGCGTGGTGGCCGGGTTAGAATTCCGGCGAGCGGATGGGGACGGCGGCGCATGGAAGACGGTGAGGGAGGGCGAGGGATCACTCGGCCGGGGGGAGGGGGGCGGCGGTGGGGGCGGGCACCACGGGCGGGGGGGCGGGCACCCACGGGCACCACCGGCGGGGCGGGAGACGGCAGCACCACGAGCTTGGCCAAGGCGCGTTAGGGTTTCCGGGCGCGGAGAGGGGGAGAGGAGGGACGGGGGCGAGGGGCGGGCGGAGGCGCGGCGGGGGGGGCGGGACGGGGCGTCTTGCGGGGGGACGCCAGGGGGAGGCGAGGGCGCGAGGGGGCGAAGGGGGACGGTGGTGAGGATTGTGAGCGGTGTGATGGTGGCGGTGGGGGAAAATTTCGGGAGCCCTTGAGTCGTTTGAAAAACGCAGCGAGGACTTAGCGTTTCCGAGCGGGCGTTAGGGTTTTATAGATGATTCGTTTTGCGTGGCGGGCGCGATGGGATGCCCGCCACGCAAAAACATGCCTTAACCGTTGCGGGCGGTAAGGATGCCGCCACGACGTTTATGTTTTGCGTGGCGGGCGGTAAAGGATGCCGCCCGTGTAATAATTTCAGAAAAAAATTAAAAATATTACGCAAAATTGTTATAAATTGTTAAAAATTGTTATAAATTGTTAAAAATTGTTAAAAAAATTATTATAAATTATTATAAATTGCTACAAATTGAAAAATATTACGATAAAATTTGAAATTTGTATTTTTACATATTCGGACGACATTTGAAGCCCCCAGGGCGGCCAAGATTCAAAAAGTCATGAATACGTAAAACTTCATAACTCATCAAGATCTATATTTCATATATAGGTAATTTTTGCATACGAGAAAGTGTTACAAGCGTGTAGTTCAAAAATCACTAGTCTCCCCGTAGTTTCTCGAAACTCGTGTGACATATTTGTTTTTGGACTATTGTTTACATCGGAATAACCGCAACTACATCTCATTTTGGTGCGGTGCATTGGTGGTCTTCTTCGCCATCGGGGCGGGTCCATGGCATCATTTTAGTCTTGTCGGGATTGATTCTGTCCTCCAAAGTGCCTTCATCTTCTTTTTTGGAAAATCGTAAAGAGGTGGAACTCATCATAGTTGTTGTATGTTTGGGATTACGGACCCCATCGGCTCCACGATCATTTGCTTTCTGCCACGACAATATGTCTATTTATGTTCTCCGCGTTCATGTAGTAGGCTACTTGTCGCGCGCATCGATCTAAGCACCCAGCGATCTTCTTTGTGCGGACACTTTGAAGATTCACGGTGGTTAGCCCAAATAGATCCACTAGAACTGCCCGGGCTTGACCCGCGGCAGCGAAAAGCGGTTTTGTAGGTTTTCCGCCATAGTCAAGATTCTCATATTTCTTCGACTTGTGCGAAGCATGTCATCTTCTCCCATCGTCACTGTTCTGCGCCCCCTCATATCGAACACTGTTACGTGATGCACTCTTCTTGTCCTTCTCTTTTGTGTGGAACTGTGCAGTTGATATCATACCCTTGCCATGTGGTGACCTGCATGGGGCGGCCCCGACACAAGCTTCTTCACGGTCTGCATCATCTCACGGGGAATGTTACGCTTTTGGAGCCCTTTGGAGGAAAGTGTTCTTGTGTTCCTTCTCTGC